>CAOLHI010003602.1:0-165542 GCA_948474755.1 Ctenosaura bakeri | reverse complement strand
CTGCCTTCATGGATGCTATAAAAGTGACACAGCACTTCCATTATGTCCTGACCTCTTGCTGCCCATCCCACAAGTTGTTGATGGCTTGATGATTCTGCCTGGCATGTTACTATCACTTTGCAGCTTCAGAGTGTCGGGCAAAAATTAACTTCAGTCATTGCCATTTGGGTTTGCTGTTAGAAAGCAGAGGATAGGACTTTCAGCTAAATAGGAGGGAAGCATGAGAACGTAAGTGTTAGCTGATACTCATTCCTCTCTCAGCCTTTGGCCTTCAGATTTCAGAAAGCCCTTAAGGCCTCTAGAAATACAAAAATTATCTTGTACCCCATATTTGATGCAAAGGAGAACTGGATACTGAGTTGCTAAACAGACAAATACCTGTGTTTGTAGTCATGAAGGAGCTGAGGAAATACGCTGGGCTTGGGTGTGGCAATACAGAAATTCTTGTTCAGCCATGATGTTTGGTGGGTGGCACCGGGCTGTCACTCTGTTAGCCTAACTAATCTATCTGGAATTTTGTGAGTTTTTGGCTATGTATAATATACTGTGGTCACTGGAGCAAAAGAAATCCATGCCTAGGTCGCCCCAGTATATTGATATTTTGTACCTGTTGCTTTGGCTGTCTGAAAAGGCTTTGGGTTTAAAGGCCTGGGTAGAATCTTACTTGTTTTAAATAGCTTTGGAGTACTTGCAGAGAGGAAAGAGCAACACTGTATTCAGGAATGCTGTGTGTCCTCTGCCATCCTTTCATAGCTAGTAGAGAAGTTCATAAAATCAGGGGAACACAAGGCACCAGGGCGGGGGTACATGTTCCCTATTGAAGTGGCAAAAAAATTGAACCATCTGTATCTCCCTTTCGTGAATCCTGAATCTATCCTGAATCAATTTGAACCCAGGCCAATCTAAAAGATTGATTATTTAGTCCCAAAGATTGCATATCCAACTTGTAGGGTCTGCTTCTTCTCTAAAGTAGAAACAAGGGATCCACCAATAAGAGTTAAGTACAAAATAGTAGCTGACAAAATGCTCTGAAAACGATCACTTAGTGGGATAGAGCCAATCACTTTTTGTGGCTGATCATGCCATCTAGGGGATCCTGGGAGTTATAGTCCAAAAAGTAACTTTTCCAAGCTCTGCCCCAAAGAAAGATATGAGTCATTGCATCATTTTGCTTGTTTTTGTGCAAAGCCACAGTTGGGTAATATCTTTTTTAGGACTATCCCAAAATACCACAAACATGTCTAAGGCTTTTTGCTCTACTGAATGATTCCATCAGGGTAGGTGGTACCAAAATCAATGGATGGAGAAAGAAACTGAAAAGTCCATGCATTTGGCCAGATCTTGTGCAGATAAGTTTGATTCAGAGATGGAGGCTGCAAACAGAATGACTTTCTGGTAGGTCTACAAGTATCAGGTTACACCTAGCCATACACAACTGGGATGAAGAATCAGTGTCTGCTCTCCATTTCTGGAGATAGACTTCTGGCTGTTAACTCAGAGATCTGTCCGATGCCTTGGGCTAAACACTCAGATTCCTGAGATTGGATATCACATGACAGCCTTTATATCACCAAAGCTGGGGATCAGCTTTAGCTTGTAAAAAAGTCAATTGAATCCAAATAGTGAGCACTATATAGCGGTTGGGGGTTGAATTAACAGTAGGATCCTAACATTTGTTACAGTTGTTATTACAGAGCAAAAATGCATGTGGAGCACTTTGAACATTTTAAAACACAATACAAAGCACGTGTGGACAATATCCAAAGATTCAGGGACCATTTCCTGCCTTGCCCAAACCCTGGAGTAACTTATCACACAGGCTCTCCAGCACCTCTTCCCCTAATGCATACATCCTTGTCTTCTCCCCGCCCCCATTACTTTCAGATTGCTCTACCAGTGTGCTATTTAAACATAGTTTCATATACCCAAGGGCCCCTTTTTGACCTTAAAAGGCACATTTTCCAGTGGAAAGGGTCAAAGCATCTTAAATTGGGTTGGAACAGAATCGTTGGATGTGCAGTCTTTGGGACTAAATAGGAACAGAAGTTCTTTCAAGAGAACACTAGAGGGTACAACTTTCTCCACATGGTAAGTCGTCATTTCTGCCTTGAGTTCAACAGCAGCTTAGCTCTTTGTGCACTCTTTCTTTTCTAGTCATTTCTTGTATCTAAAAAAGGCACTCCAAGAGCCTAACACTATGCCCAAGGAAGAGAACTTGGATTTAAATGGCAAAGTGCCAGAGGATATACTTTTAGGGGACAAGTTTTTGGAGCAAATTTAGGCAGGCAGATGTGGCCCATGGGCTGTATTTTGGCCATCGCAGTACAAGTGTTAGTGTAATCCTATACATGATTACTCAAATGTAAGTCATATTGAACACCATGGAAATTCCTCATTGGTAACTGGATGGCATTGTAGCGAGACAGATCAGTTCTGCAATTTCTGTTCCATCGCAGAACTGATGTGCTTCTATTTCATATACAGAAATAAATTTTGATATGAATGGTTTGGAGTTTGATTTGAACAGCAAATGGGGGTTGCTATATGTGGAACTGCAAACTCTTCCATAATCTTTGATGATAATTTAAACATGGGATGTTTTGCTTAGAAGAGAGTAGGGACTAACCATGCTTGGGCATTCTGAGGCTTCTTAAACAATGTCTTGAATGTTTGAACCCATTTCTCTGATGGGAATGTCAGAATCCTTGCTGCCAGGCTGGATTGCCTAGAGTACAAATCTGTGTCAGAACAGGTCAGTGTATAAATTATGCTAATTATTTTAATGAGGCTTGGAATAAGTACTTGAGGTGTCTAAGGAAAGAAAAAGAAAATAACATGAACACCATAAATAAAATAAAAATGTGAAACAGTAAGTACAGTCAAAAGGTAGAATAGAAAGTATGCGTAATCCGTATAAAATACAGGAAGCTTAATAATTACAACAAATCAAGACATCAAATGTGTGTAAGAAAAATATTTTTACATATCATACAAGTCCACAATGAAATGTCCTACCTAGGTGAGAGATCCAAAGCCTAGGCATAGATCTCTTGTGTCCCAAGCCATGATGTGAAAGAGTCTTGAGCCAGGGCAGGGCTCTCAGAGTTAAAGCTCCAAAACCATTTAAAAAAAAAAATCAGCAAATATGATCATGTCACTATTCTTCTTAGGCTGACTTATGAGTATAAATGCAGCTTTCTCTATAAGAGGGGATGGTGGATTTTCCCAGCTACAATGTATTGTCATGAATCCCTCTTGACTTTGTCTTTAGTGAGAAATTAAAGCCCATTAGATTTACAAAAGACCCACTCCTAGTGGGAATCAAAACTGCTAGAGCAGCTTTCATGTTATGGATCAACACATCTGTCTGCAATTTTTTAATTCACTTTGGTGGTGTGGCTGTGGAAAGTGTCACAATGAATGTCTGAAGATCAAATTTTATCATTATCACTGGCCAATGGCTTGCCCATATTTTTTTTAAGAGGCTCTTCTTGATATTGTCCAACGTCTGAATTATAGTTTGTTGGGACAAATGGTATAATGATTAAGTTATTGAAGTGCTCATCATAGCAATAACTGTAACCACACCCAGAGGTAAAGTTCAAATGTCTGGACAGGTTTGTCTTACATTGATCCATATTTATATGTGTGTTTATACTGTATATTACATATGTTTCTGTCTGTGTCTGTGTGTTTGCACAACAGAATTAACTAGCACAAGATCCATTTGTTGTGACAATCGGCTGGCTCCTCCTGAAACCGCAAACCCCAGGATTCCATAGGATGTTGCAAGTGGAATAATAGCGCTATAACAGTCTAGTGCAGAAATGGCCTCAGTATGGATAGAATGTCTGTCTGAAGGCTGTACAAAGACAGGAAATTTTATGTAAGACTTCTAATCAGCCAAAAGGACAGAATTAGAGCAGTGGTGAGCAGAGGGCTTAGAGGGGTTTGAATCATAGAACCACAGAGTTGGAAGAGACCACGGGGACCATCTAGTCCTATCCCCTGCCATGCAGGAATACACAGTCAGAGAGATGGCCATCCGGCCTGTCTTGAAAAACATCCAAAGAAAGAGAGTCCACCACACTCCAAGATGGTCTCTTCCATTGTTGGACAAGTTCTTACTGTCAAGAAGTTCTTCTAATGTTTAAGTGGAAACTGTTTCTGCAATTTAAATCCATTGGTTAATGTTCTGGTTTCTGGAGCAGAAGAATGCATCTTGTTCCATATTCTACAGGGCATTCTTTTAGATGTTTAAAGATGGGTATAATTTCACCTCTCAGTCTTCTCTCCTCCAAGCTGTTCATCAAAGGGCTTTGTGTCCAGATATTTCACTATCTTAGTCACTCTCCTCTGGACATATACCAGCTTCTCAATATCCTACTTGAACTAAAGCTTAGGGTAGCTTAGGGTTTCGTGATTTGATTGTGGCAACTGTAAGTGAAGGGAGAATTATTTCCATGGTTAATCAATAATGTAGAACTGTACTATAATTATAATTGGTACCATATACTAGTTATTGGTTCGAAGCCAGCTGTTAAGCATGACAGACATTCAGCCCTGCTGTTTTCCAAAAAGAAAAGAAAAAGGTAGAGAAATTTCACAAAACAGCAATGGAAGCAATGTACATTTTTCATTCTCGGAAACCCATGTTCACAGATCTGTTTATGACAGAAATTTATGGAGCGAAAAATCCAAATGTCAGCATCCTAGAATTGACTGCTAGATTTGCTGCTGAATATAAGCCTAAGAGGCATTAATGAATCATTTATGAATTGTATACTTCTTAATGTTTAAAAATAAATCTAGCAAATGCAGAAATAATATTTCAGTTTTAGCTCTGTGCATAGAATCTTCTCTTTTTAGGGGTGTGTATAAAGCTTGTTAGTCATCATTTTAATATTTTAATATGCCATATCTGGGTTTCTCTGAAATAAGACATTCCTGTTCTCTGGACAAAATCAGTGGACTGGCATTTGGGGGAAAGGTAGATTGGTGTGAAGAGAGAGCCTGTTTCTTACTTCCCATTTCCCCTTCTTATTATTCATTCATTTATTTATTTAGAATATTTAGAGAATTTATACCCCACCGTTCAGCCACAAAGGCTGTAAGAGTGGCTTGTTGTTGTTGTTATGTGCCTTCAAGTTGCTTCCATCTTACAGTGATCCTAAGACAAACCTATCATGGCATTTTCTGGGGCTGAGAGTATGTGATGTGACCATAGTCACCCACGGGGTTTCCATGGCCAAGTGGGGAGTCGAACTCTGGTCTCTTGGGTTGTAGTCCAGTGCTCAGACCACTACGCCACACTGGCAGTAAGAGTGGCTTACAGATTGTTAATTTGACAGTTTCCTGCCCTTGGGAATACAAGAAGATAAGATACACAAGGAAAAGGAAATGGCAGTGGGGGCAGGAATTAAATCCAGTGTATAATTCCCTCTCCTTCTCTACCTCCACAGCCACAGTAGTGGCAGTTGGGATGGAGGAAAAGGCTTTCTTTCATCTGCCTTTTAGCCTAGGCATGATGGAGCTGTGCCTGCCTCTTCTTTTGTCCCTCCAAGGACAGAGCAGTGGCAGTTGGGTTAGATAGAGGGCCTTTTGTCTGCTTCTGAGCCTAGACATGCCACCCAAATTCTGGCACCACCACTTTTATCACATGTCCCATACCTGGGGTGGGAATGATGCATCCCCCTGGCTGTTGTTGACCTGTGGCTTCCAGTATCCCTCACCTTTAGCTATACTAGGGCCATTTCCGCACTAGCCTGTTATAGCGCGATGATTCAACTTTCAACATCCTCTGGAATCCTGGGGTTTGCAGTTTCGGGAGGGGCCAGCCGGCCCCTCCCGAAACTGCAAACCCCAGGATTCAGAGGATGTTGAAAGTGGAATCATCGCACTATAACAGGCTAGTACGGAAATGGCCTAGGGGTTGCAGTGCATCAACATTTGGAAAACTGTATAATTCCAATTAAAACCACTTTTAATCTGTCTACATCTTTCCCCATCCAAACACTTGTTAGTTCTTTCTCTTTCCCTCTATCCTTTTCTCCAACTTAACATGGTGGCGCAGTGGTTAAATGCCAGTACTGCAAGCCACAAGGTTGTAGTCGATCCTGCCGGGCCCCAGGTTGACTCAGCCTTCCATCCTTCCTCAGGTCGGTAAAATGAGTACCCAGCTTGTTGGGGGCATGTATAGAAATATTTGCTATTTGTAAGTTGTTTGCCACCTCCGATCCATATGGAGAGGAGGAATACAAATAAATAATAATAAAAAAAAATAGCATTTCTTCCTTGGACATTTCCTGATGCTGCCTTTCCTTGTAGTATTTTAGTAGCTGCTGTGTTTTTTCCTTTGTTGCTAGGAGAAACAGGAGTAGAAATGGCCCCACTGAGAAAGGCAGAGGGACTTCATATAGGCAGCAGGTAGAGGGGAGAAGCAGGACACAGGTGTGGTGGGGTGAGAATAGAGAAGGAATGTCTAACTCTTTCCCTTCCATCTTTAAAGTGTGTGTGTGTGACTGAGTGGGAGAGAGAGAGAAATGCCTTTCTTTCCAAACTGGTTTTCTGGTTGTTATTGTTTTTTAAACACAAGTAGTAACTGTGATAGTAACTTGGCAGATTGGAATCTAGGACATCTCAGTGCCACCTCTAAAAGACAGCAGAATTCTCTATTGGAATGTAGACACAGTTTAAGTGTAAGCTGCCTTATACTGAGTGAACCCATAGGTCCATCTAACCTGGTATTGTGGCTCTTACTGACAGTGGTTCTCTAAATCTCTCCAAGTTCCACTTGGAGATCCCTGATATTCTCTTGTAGTCTCCCATCTCATCCAAGTACTAACTGGGCCAGACCCTACTTAGCTTCCAAATAAGATGCATTCAGAGGATATGGAGTATGCATGCAGTACAAAGCATGGCATAGTAAATGTTTTAAGACATGCTGTGTCAGACTGTGTGTACATGTGTAAACATAAAACTCTTAGACCAGAACTGAAGAGGTGGTAGGATGGGGCTTTAACATTATAATTTTCCCTAAACTTACAAAAGGTTAAATACCTTTGGCCTTTGCCAGCAATAACACGGCATCAGAGTCCATGTAAGAAACAATGTCATCCCCCTTCTTTGTTGCAGAAGAGGTAGGGATGATATGCTGATTGAATGGTCTAACTTGGGGCCTTTCCACACTACACTGTTACAGTGCCACTATTCCACTTTGAACATCCTGTGGGATTCTGGGGTTTGTAGTTTACTGAGGCCAAAGAATTCTCTGGCTGAGAATTCAAAATGCCCCTCCCTAAACTGCAAACCCCAGGATTCCATAGGATGCTGAAAGTGGAGTAACAGCACTGTAACAGCGTAGTGTGGAAAAGCCCTCAGTTTTTCCAAAGGCAAATATTTGATAAAGATAAGAACGCCACCACATAGGTGACGCAGTTTGTTATCATTATTTTTTAATTCACGGTATCATTTTGCAGCAGGAAGGGGCAAAGTGCATCCCACTGTATGTGCACACAGAAAAGGAGAGATTTTTGTGTTGTTTTGTTGTTTTGTTCAGCCTCCCCCTACCAGAGAGAGAGAGAGAGAGATTTGTGTTGTTGTTGTTTTTGTTCAGCCTCCCCCTACCATCCTCCATGCAGGTAAAATGTGGCCCAAATAGCTGATTTTTCCATTCCAACAGCACCAGCTTTGCTCTACAAGGAGACACAGGGCTACAAACCTCCATTTAAGCCAACAAACCTCCATCCACAAAAAATTGGAAGTAGATTTGCACTTAATTATTTTCATTTTCTTTATCATTTCTGGGCCTAGTGGAACTGACAGATGCAAATAAGAATACTTGGCCCATGTCAGGATGTTTGATGTGAGGAACTAGGCACTATCTGGTTTCCATTGGGCCAGGGACCGAACCATATTTGTACCCATTGGCTACAGTTGCCTTTTTCTTTCCTGAAAACTTATCAAGGATCAGCAGCTAATGGCCCAGGGACTGGCACCAGTCTACAGAATATCACCTTGACTAACATTGGTGTAGATTGCATTGGATAAAGCAGGACTTACTTCTGAGGCTGTTTCTGCACTATACTGTTATAGTGCTATTATTCCACTTTCAACATCCTGTGGAATCCTGGGGTTAGGAAGGGGCATTTAGAATTCTCAGCCAGCGACCTCTTTGGCCTCACTAAACTACGAACCCAGAATTCCACAGGATGTTGAAAGTGGAATAATAGCACTATAAGAGTGTAATGTGGAAATGGCCTGAGTCAAATGTAGAGGGACTAGGAAGAGATTCTAGGAGGTGATTCACAGAGCAACCCAACAAGGTCTGTGGGTGTCTACATGAACATCCCCCACTTCCTACTTGTATGTAACAGTGAGAAGGAATACAGTATAAACATACAGTTTATGCATGCCTGCTTGCAAGCAAGACATATTGGATTACTCAGGAGCAAAATCTTTGTGTGTGTTTTAAAAATACAGAGACAGACTGACTATAGTAGGAAGTACACTTGTGATCAGATCAGAAATAAATGTGGCACCAGAAATTAAAGCAAGCATGGTAGCCTGACCATTTTTTCTATTCTATGAGTCATTTTACAGGTTGGAAGGGGGAACTGAGGATTTGGCTGGGGATTCAATGGGCAGTGACTTCTGCACACAGGCAGGGGGATCAGGCCAACATGTGTTCATTTTGTATAATTAGCAACCTTTCTTACCCTTTTCATCCTGGAGGAATGCTTGAAAATAAATTTTCAGGCCTCAGAAAATCCCTACGTAAAATATGTTATATCAATAGCTCAAAACATGGCTTCTTTTTTATAGTTGGTTCCAGGGAATTTTGATTGAGATATCACGAAGGAAATATTTACATTCAGTTGGTGGCTCCCATGTCAGTGGGGAAGCAAATCCACTCTGGTTTTTACTCTGAACTTTAAAAGGAGTTATTCATGGTGCTGATCCTGTTTTAGGGATAGAGAGCTGCCCCTTGGGTAGCCCCTTGAAAATTCAGGTGATTTGAAAAGAAAAGAGGTGCCTTTTTTTTTTTTTTAACGAGGTCTGTATTATTGTAAAACCAGTTTCTGGAGACATTAATAGAAGTGTTCCTACAAAATCAATATTAATATGAGGGAAATTCCCTGGTTTCCATGCCCCCGCCATGTATTCATCTGCAAAGTTTGCTGCCTAACCAAAACATTATTTTTCTAGTGCGTGAGTACCTGGGAGTAAATTGACTTCATATATCATTCCTTGCAGTGTGCACAATGGGAATAAAACAGCTCCCTAAGTGGTGAAAAATGAGAATCTTAAAACTGTCAAGTTTAATAATCCAGATTATTACTCAAAACATAAACATGAAGTACATACATTTTAGAAAATAGCTGGCTATGTAGTCTAATGGTGCCCCTGGAGCACAGAAACGTTGCATGGAGCTTCAGAAGATAAAAGGGTAGACCATCACCTGTTCCTAACTGGCATGAGAAATGCAGGAGCTTTATACTCTTTATCTGGAGCAGTGGCCAAAAGTTTTAAAAGGTTAAAAAACTATTCTGGACAGAACCATTCTTACAGTTTGCCTGTGTCAGAGGTATACTTTAAAATCTGATTAGCGTCTGGGAACAATTTGTCCAGAGTTACTCCTTTAACCTACAGTTAGTGCATTGGTTAAGGGAGTGAACTGTGAGCGAGGGGGCTCTGTTCAAATGCTGTTGTGTGTCTTCAAGTTGTTTCCAACTTATAGCAAACCTAAGGCAAACTTAGCACAGGGTTTTCTTGGTGAGATTTGTTCAGGGTGGGTTTGCCTTTCCCTGAGGCTGAGAGAGTATGACTTGAGTGAGGTCACCCAGTGGGTTTCAGTGGCTGAGTGGGAATTCAGACCCTCATCTGTAGATCTAGTTCTAATCCAATATCCAAGCCACTACACCACATTGGTCGCCTGGTCCATATAGACAAGCCACATTTGTTCAGCTCAGTCATCCAGTCTAGGGCCATTTTGCACTACATAAATGCTATTATTCCACTTCCAACATCCTGTGGAATCCTGGGATTTGCAGTTTAGGGAGGGGCATTTAGTGGGCCTCAGTAAACTACAAACCCCAGAATTCCACAGGCTGTTGAAAGTGGAATCATAGCACTATAACAATGTAGTGTGGAAATAGCCTAAATATACACAGAGGTAGCTGGTGGTCTTTATGCCTATGGAATGTGTGTGTGTTTAAGTAAATCTCTTTTGGGTAATTTGGTAGTTTAACAAGAAGAGTAGAAGCTATATTACCAGAAAGTAACATACAGAGAAGGAAGAGAAGATAGATATAGCCTAGCTTAAGACTCCAGCCCGAGTCAACAAGTGCACCAGTCAACATGTGAAGAGGGAAGTTGGCTAACTGTGCCCATCTCTTAACACCCAACACTTTTATAATATGGAGAACAATGAATCTGCACAGGAGCGCTTTTTGTATGAATGGGCACTTCCTACAAAACCAAGAATTATCAGAAAAATATTTCTCCCACACTTCATGTCCCATGCCTAGTGGAAGCAAAGCAGAAGCCAGTCTCCATGGGTGTTCATGTACAGTGGAAGCTCTTCTATGTAGAATCATTGCTCATAAGGTAAAGACAGTGATGGGACATGGAGTGGGTCAGGGTTAATATGATTCAACTTACTTCCAGAACAGGTGAATAGGTATTCTGGTGACAATTGAAAGCCTGTGAAAGAAACTTGTAGGAAAGAGAAGTGAAAGAAAGCTGCTAAAGGGGATGGCAGAAAAAAAATAACATAATTTGGATAGTAGGTGGGAAATATCAGACGATGTCTACACTTAAGATAACAGTGGAGAGGCCTAAGAGCAAAGGATAGAAAACCATCAAGAAGAACATTGCAGTAGTCAATGCAGGGTACTATGAAATCTTAAAAAACATTTTAGAAAAGAAAAAGTGGATATTAGAATTAGTTAACCAACTGGAAAAGGACAGGATTTAGCAGGCACCTGCATTTAAGCAGAGAGAAAAGAGAAGATTTTTTAAAAAAATGAAAAACAAGTGTTTTCGGATTTGAGAAAAAGAACAGCTTATATAAAACAAGAGAAAGTGGTGTTGAAAAATATCTTCTTGAAATCTTATGGGACAGGTCAAACATATCAAAGAGCAGGAAAGGTCTGTTTGTATTGAAAGAGAATACAGACATCTCTGACAAAGAAACTGCTTTTTACAAAGTCTTTTTATGGGGCCTAGACCACCCCCCACTTTCTTGTCTTCAGTGTAGCTGCAAAGGACATTGCCATTGAGGAGGGCTGAAGAAAAACAGATTTTCAGTGTTGGGTTACAGCAGTGCGTCTATAGCAGTCTTGACCTGGGAAAGGATGGGATGCTGTTTTAGCTGCTATGCATACTTACATACAATAGGCAAGGTAAAGAGCTGCCTCCAGAATCCCTTACTGAGCATGTCTAAAGAGCCAAATGGAAAGAAAAGGGAAAAGGGATTAGCTGCCTCACCAGCCACCCTGCAAAGTTGAAAAGGCATAGATCTATGCTTTGTCACCAAAATGGAAACCATAAGGAAAGTGGAGGCTGTTGAAAAAGGCAAAAAAAAAATCATCCCAAGATGCATTTTAGAAGAAAAATTCAAGTGATTCTGAGACGATGCAAAAGGGCATAATGTTAGTTTTGAATGAAAAGTTTACTGAAACTTGTTGAACTGTTCATCTTTTCTGTGATGCAGGATCCTATCCTGTTCTTTCCTTATTATTTCTGTTCTAGTACCAAAGTTTCTGATAAGTAAAGCCAGGAATATCTGTTTCCTTAACTGAGATATATTGTGATATTATGACAAATTCCTTCAGTAGGATGGTCATTCTTTTAAAGAAATGTGAATTGACACCTGTGTTTTAACTGATGACTTCATTGCTTTTTAAATAAATGTTGTTGTTGTTTGCCTTCAAGTCATTTCCAACTTATCGTGACCCTAAGGAGAACCTATCAAGGGGTTTTCTTGGCAAGATTTGTTCAGAGAGGGATTTCCTTTGCCTTCCTCTGAGACCAAGAGAGTGTGACTTGCCAAAGGTCACCTAGTAGGTTTCCACACCTGAGTGGGGATTTAAACCCTCCAGAGTTATAGACCAACACTCAAACCACTGCACCATACTGGGTCTCACAAATAAATGTACATATTACAAAAGTCCTAGTTTATATGGGGTTTTGAGATACTGAAGCAAAGATTTGATGGCATTGTGCCAAACACAATTATATCATCAAATGTCTCTGGAAGAGGTTGTACATCCCAGTGTATACAACACCAGGAACATCATCCTGCTGGTTCAGTCTGCATGATTCAGATACGCAACATGATACACATGGTTGCCTGTATCCAGATGGACTTATGTATTGGATAGCCATGTAGTAGTGTATTGCTACATGAAACAGTCTTGTTGGATCAGGGCAGTAGTTGGTAGGTCAAGATAAGAGATTTTCAGTTATTCCAGTCTCACATGTGAGGATGAAACATTCACTCACTGGGTGAGTTTATAAGAGTTTTTATCTGCTTTTCTTTTCTTTTCTCTTTCTTTTTTGAAATTCTGAGGCTTTTTCGTGAAAATTTTATTTGCACAGAAAACATTGCTATTTGCAGGATTTTGTGAAGAAAACACCAGTTCTTTAACAAAATACAGTGCTTTTGCAAAAGGATGTCATCATTTGTACAAAAATATGATGTTTGCATAAAACCACTCCAAAGAGAAAAGATAGTGCATTTCAGTCTTGCTGAAAGGCAGAAAAATCTTGCAGCTGTTGGTTATATTTTCAGTGGAGTGTCAGATCCAAGAAAATTTGCTCACGCTGTTTAGTGTTAGGAGGAAAGCCTAATAATAATACTGAATTGTGATAAGTAGCAGATGAGGAGGTAGAAGAATATGGTAGAAGGTTAAAGGGTAAACTCCTGACCAAGCAGGGGAGCAGGGTTGTAGATGCACTTTGTAAATAGAAAGATGCACTGGTCTGCATGTTTTGGGAGGTTGAGGTTGTGGCTGGTTTGATCATTATTATCAACCGTATTGTAGATGAGGTGGCCCATGGTAGTTTACTTAAGGGCATCTAGTGAGTTTATGGTAAAGGTGAGAACTAAACCAGAGATATCCTGATTTACAACTTGTTCTGTTAGCCAAAATGCTATCCTATTTCTTGTCCCAGAGGCAGTTATGTGTGCCTGCGTGCATGCATGCACACATGTGACAGGGGGGGAGGAAGGTAAGGAGAAGGGGGGTGTTTTCTGGCCTGCAGTGTTGATTGATACTAAGGGTTTCTGCTGGAAACTCACCTCTTTATATGCATCTTAACAACTTATATAACGATCTGCCAGGAAAAGGTAGGTAGACTATAGGCACTTAATCCATTGCAAGAAATGTGCTTTCCCATGCAAAGTCTGATTCCTTATCTACAAAGGAGCTCTATGTGCTTGAAAAGAAGTCAAGAGTGTGTGACCAAAGAATATGTGACCTTTAAGGGTCAAGGAAAAGCAAGGCAGTAGGCCTAAACTGCAAGGCCATTTTCAAGAAAATAAAGGCCATTGTGGCTTCCGGGGTGATTGATACATCCTTTTCTCCCCGTCTTTGGTGTTTCAGTGATAACTGAGTGGCTGGTTTTCAGGGAGATAGCCATTGTGGAGCTAGCTATTGCCTGACAATAAAAGAACAGCTGGTTGAAACTAATGTGCCAGCGGGACGCAGAGAAGGAAGGCTAGAAGGAAGTGTCTTAAAGAAGTCTGAGAGTATAAAGTCTTGCTGCCTATCAAACAGTTGATGCTAGAGAAGCGAGTCAATAATTTAATTCTTTCCTTCTTGCATTACAGGTGCCCTCCAAGAGCCACAATAACATACAGAGATAGAAATATATAGATACTGATATATGGGGCTGCTGGCAGTGTTCTTTGCTTCCAAGGAAAGATGCAATAAAATAAAGCTCTTCAGTGTAATATTTCTGGTCTGCCCTCTTGTGTTTGCATGTAGACACACACACACAACACACATTTGATGGTAAATGTTGATGCTACTTTTTCGCTTTCAATCTTGAGGGCTAGAAACGTGGTTTCATTTAGAGTTGAGAATCTCAGAAATATAATATGTACCTGTGAGTGCTAGGAAAGATTTGGTTGTGTACATTGTGATAAATCAGTTGTATGTTGTAGTAGTGACAGCTTACTCTTAAGGCAGCAAGCTGTTTCTCTTGGCAGAAGTGACAAATCTTTTCAAATGTTTTTTTTATCCACAGGATGCTTCCCTAACAGAAGTAAATTCATTCAGTCCTTTGATGCCAACTTCTCCAGCTTCCATGATAAACCAGTATAAATTTGAAGATGAACCAGAATCAAAGGACCTTTTCATTACAGTTGATGATCCCGAAAGCCACATCACTGCCATTGAGACATTCATCACCTACCGGGTGGTGACAAAGGTTAGCATTTGTTTACTACAGAGGGCTACTTTAGATATTTAAACTTTGGGGCTGGTCCTCTTTTCAGAGGTGTCAGGCCAAGATTTACATAGACATAAAAGATTGGTGTAGTGATTTTCTTTCTCACAAGAAGATATTGAACAGAATAAGGAAATAAATGTCTAAATCAATTGCAGAAATAGATTCAAAAAGAGAGTAGTATATTGTGGTAAGACGGTAAAGGCATCAATCCAGAGAAGCATGCAACTAATGTTGATTACCTTAGGGAGCCTATGTTCCCCTAACAGTAAACTATTTTTGAAACAAAGTGAAGTTTGGAATAAAAAAAATATTTACAGGGCTAAGAGAATACTTGTCAGTAGTTGCACAGACTGTGCTCAAAACTTTGGATCCTGCCCTGTTGATAGATATCCATAAAGGAGTATCTCTCCCTATATTACTTCCCGAGAATTGAGGTCTGTTTGAAGAGACTTCCTCTGTGGTCCACCAGTATGAGAAATATATTATGGGAGGACATTTTCTGCTGTGATACCCTGGTTATATAATAGCCTTCCTTCAGAGGCGCATTTCCTCCAACATTGTTTTTATTCTAGCACCAAACCCAAACATGGCTTTTTATTGAAGTCTTGGGGGCCCAGTTGATTTTACCTAATTTACACATATGCTGTTGTCATTGAATGCTTTCAGGTCATTTCTGACTTATGGTGATCTTAAGATTTTCTTGGCATAATTTGTTTGGAGGGGATTGCCCTTCCCTTCTTCTGGGGCTGATAGAGTGTGACTTGCCCTGGTAGGTTTCCATGCCCAAACGGAGATTCAAACCACTGCATCATGCTATAGTTAGCATTATTTTAAGCTGTATAAACTGGTCTTAAATTGTCTGCTTTAAATGATAACTGATTTAATATATTTTTAGGCTACTAAATTATTATTATTTTATGTCTTCTAATGATTTTATGGTGTGCTGTCCTGAGATTATCTGATATAGGGAAGGATGTAAATATTTTGGTGAATAAATACTGTAAATAAAATATCCACAGTTAAATCACAAGGAAAGAGTATGTATGAATAATGTTGTCTATCAGTTTGTGATTGTGGGATATATGTATATGTATGTGTGCATGTGTTACTGTAATATCAATTGCTTATTTTCTCCAGAGGTCATAGAATTTTTAGATATGTGCCTCATCTACCTTTGTCATATGATTTCTAGACAACTCGTGGAGAATTTGACTCCAGTGAGTATGAAGTTAGACGACGATATCAGGATTTCCTTTGGTTAAAGGGAAGACTTGAAGAAGCCCACCCAACGCTCATAATCCCTGTAGGTCCAGTCAGTTTTTTGTATTTGCTTTGTTATGTTTTCTTATGTAACAGAAGTTGGAATCAGAACAAAAAAGTTGAAGCATATCTGTTTAGAGAGCTGTGTCTACCAAGATGTGCTGTTGTTTTTGCTTCTTTAAATCCCACTGTTGAAGAGACAGTAAGACAGAAATAGATATCTGTCTAGGTGTGAATGTAAACTTTGTACACTTGGCAGAAGTTTGCCTCTTTATTCATGTTACTTTCACTCTTGGTTCAAATATTAACTAAGGTTCCCCCAATTAGAAAGTGATTTTCAAAATGTGGACATTGTTAGACTTTTAAGTGACAAAGAGCAATATTTCTTTTCTCTAGTACATCCTCTCCTTTTATATGTTCTAATAATAAAACAGCTGCTAGCCATTTTATTTTGAGACATTGTTTTGTCTCGACTGTATTTTTACAGTATTTTTAGAGCCAATGTTTTGTGCTGCTTAATCATGTTTCTTCCTCCTTGTATTTATTTTTCCCTTAGCCATTGCCTGAAAAATTCATAATGAAAGGCGTTATGGAGAGATTTAATGACAAATTCATCGAGACTAGAAGGAAGGCTCTGCATAAATTTTTAAACCGGATTGCTGATCATCCCACTTTAACGTTTAATGAGGACTTCAAAATTTTTCTTACTGCACAAGCCTCGGTAAAGAAACTTTAAAAAAATGTTGAAATTGTTATTGCAAAGTAGAGCTTTCCATGTTGGGCTAAAAACAGGTATCCAGCTGGGTTTGAATAAATTCTTCCTACATGAGGAAACTGGAAACTTGTTTCAGGATTGTTCATGTCCTCCTGCTTTCCTCCATTTTCTTTCACATATCCTGCCTTTTCTGCAGTGAGCTTAAGGGTGCAGTAATGGCTTTCTTCCTCTCCACTTTATTCTCACTATAGTCATATGAGATATTCAGGCTCAGGCCATTTCTGCACAGTGTTGCTATACCACCATAGCAGCAGGTTGTTTTCGGGTCAGGAGTTGTGCTATCACATGACGTTGTGGCCACCCAGCTGCTGTCCTGTCCCCAAGCATTGCAAAACAACCGTGTTTCATTTCCACAAAAAATCCATTATGCACCTCTTTTAGCGCTTCAGTCCTGTCAGCTGGCTCACTGTGGAACCATAATGGCACTGGATAGTGCTTCCTATTGTCATGGGTCCAGCAATGGGTGGGCTGTGGGTGTGTGTAGCTTGTCCCTCTCTCAGTTAATCCTGTGGCATGGTCACTTCAAAATCTATCACCTCTTCATGTTTATTTTAAAGTTCTTAGAGTTAAAACTTTTTTATTTTTTAAATACATTTTTAGGCATTATAGCATGAAAATGCAATAGTGTACTAGCATGTTTAGTATGGCTTCCAAAGAAAAACAAACAAAAAAGACCACCAACCAATCAAGGGCGGTGGGGCAAGGTGAAGGCAGGGGAAGGGAGTGGTCAAAGATACTATAGTGCAGAAGGAACAGCAGTGGCAATACCTCCACTCATCGGCTGAAACTGGGAGGGTGCAGAAAACAGCATTCCTAATCTTCTACTGTCATGCAAGTGGCAATGCTGGGATTGTAACGTATATTGTGCTAATGGCATCTAGTGCAGAAATGGCCTCAGAGTGAGCGACTGACCCAAGGTCATCTAGTGATTTTCATGGCTCAGTGAAAATATGTAGCTGAATCTCCAAAGTCCCAATCCAACACTCTAACCAGTATCCCAAACTGGATTTCAAAACTACGAGGAAGCAGTCAGGGAAATCATGTGTTCAAGTAAGTATGAGAACTCCTAAGTAAATGTCACAATTCAGAGCTGAGATGTAATGATAAACTTCCAGTTAAAGGCAAACAGAAGCAGAACTTCCAGTCTCTTTGCAGTGACAGAAAAAGAGGATCAAGCAGAGGTTGAGTTCAAAGCTCACTGTTGGTCAGGCTCATCATGGAAGCCATGATTTAGTATTGCATTCAAATGAGGGTGCTATATTAACATAGCTACATCTTCCTCCTTTTTTAAACAAACCTTCAGGTGACAGATACAAAACCCTAGAGAAGGCCAAGAAAGTAATTTCAGTTTCCAGAAAGTTCAACTAGGGCATGACATGACAGACCTAGAAGTTCTGTATCTGCTTCTGTCATGGAAATGTATTTGAACCTGAAATAATACCTATTTACTTACAGGAATTCTGGGCTAAATCTGGTATTAGTCCCAACTTCAATAGAGACGTTCTCTTCATTTCAGTGGGTCTCCTCTTGTTGGGGCTGACTGGGTTTAGCCTTCTAGGTGAAGTCATGGCATCCAGACAATAGCTTCGGAGGGACTAGGTGTATGGTGGATGGCTGACTATGTGATTATAGATGTGATAAGCACAATACACCTGCCATATTTTTGCCTATATGAAATCCCAATAGGGATTATAATGTGTGTTTTCCCATGTCCATCTTAGGATTTCCCTCCTTAATTTTTCAGGAACTTTCATCTCACAAGAAGCAGGGACCTGGCTTGTTCAGCAGAATGGGGCAAACTGTCAAAGCAGTTGCCTCGTCCATGAAGGGAGGAGCTTTGAAAAACCGTCCAGAGGTATTTACAGACATGATTGAATATGTGGACATTTTTAGTCAGAAGATGAGTCTCTTGGACAAAATCTCCCGCCGAGTTTACAAGGAACAAAAAGGTTGGTGAGATAGAGACAGGCATGACTACTATGTTACAGCTTATACTTAGTTACATATAAATTATATTCAATTATATTTCTAATTAAAGCAACATTTATATTTACGTTATGTGTTTTCATTAACTTCCTGGAATTGATTGAAGCACAGATTCTTTGTGTAAATGCTTAGAATTTTTTATGATAATAATGGTGAAGAGAAAAAGAGGAGGATCCAGAATCTCTTCCTATCTTTTCCAGTGTTGTAATTTCTTGATATGTATGCAGTAGGCCTATGTCCAGTTGCTAGTCCCAACCAGAATACACTGACTGAATAAACTGAATTGAGAAATTTGATAAGATGCTACACGCAAGTCCCATTGATCCAGTTAGTCTATTATGGTTGGAATTGCAGTTGGATTTAGTGTTGATTATTCTGAAATGGATCTGAATGTAAACCTCGATAAGTTTTTTCTTTCTTTTGCCTCCATCTCTTCAAGACTATTTGTATGAGATGAAAGAATTTGGCTCAGTCCACACACTTTTGTCAGCCTCTGAAGAAGACCTGGTAGACACACTAAAAGGATTGGCTGCCTGCATTGACCAGTGTTGTAAAGCTACAGAGAAACGGATGGCTGCACTTTCTGAATCCCTCTTTCCTGCTATACATGAATATTTGCTTTACAGTGAAATATTAATGGTAAGCTGAAGCAGAACTCTTAAATTGGCTGCAGAGATTCATTGCATAATGTGCAACCATTGCATTTTCTTAGCTGATCTTCATAATGCAGTACTTAAAGCGGGGGCAGAATTTACTCAAGTGCAAAGATACTGTGGAGTTTTTTTCCCCCCGTGTTTTCTTTTTTGTGTGTGATACCTTCGTTAATGGAAGTCCTGTGTACTACAATGTTTGCACCCAAGAGTACTTCTGTTTTCTGTTATCCACAGTAGGAGTAATAGCGCACCTTCTTTAATGGCTGCTGTCTCCTGGGGGAAAAATTTTTCAAAATAGTAACAAAGAATCATGGGTAGGGAGATACTTAGGCCATTTCTGCACTATCCTGTTATAGTGCTATTATTCCACTTTCAACAGCCTATGGAATCCTGGAGCTTGCAGTTTAGGGAAGCATCTTTAGAATTATCAGCCAGAGAGTTCTTTGGCCTCAGTAAACTAAACCCCAGAATTCCACAGGACGTTGAAAGTGGAATGATAACAGTATAACAGTGTAGGGCAGAAATGGTCTTAGACTGGCAATGACATTGTAATAAGTATGGCTTTTCTGGCATTAGATGTCTGTGGGACTTTACTGACACATTGGATTCATTTATTAGTTTCATAAATACTCTGACTCCTTTGAATTAAAGGCAATTTCTGCACTAGACTGTTATAATGCTGTTATTCCACTTTCAACATCCTATGGAATCCTAGGGTTTGCAGTTTAAGGAGGGGCATATGGTGCAACTCCTCTGCACTTTATCCTCACAGCAACTGACAGTGACTTCACCCAAAGTCATCTAGTAGGTTGCTTACCTTCACCTCTGAAGCACTGCTTTGTGTTTTTTCCAGCATGTATAGATGTGATGTATCACACCTTCCCAACATTGAATGTGGGCAGACTAAGGCAGCATGCATGCTATTGCTTCACATGTGATCATGTACATAGAGGGCTTATGGTCAAATCCATAATGTAGCAGGGTTTTCTCCTGGGACAGAGCAGCATCTGAAGTTTCAAAACCACAGAATGTTTTTGAGCCTCTAAGGTACATATTGCATACATGAGTAAGCCTAAATGGCCAAGTTTGTATTTTCCCTGTCACAAAGTTTCTTATGAGCAAAATCTTTCCTTTTAGCAGAAGGATACTGTTTTCTGTTGTAATGGTTGATACGTTAGAAGGAAACTGTCTCTGCTCCTCCAGTTCCTCACCTTTTGAAAGTTTAACACCCATGCAGTGGGTGTAGCTCAGAGTAAACATGACACACCTAAATTCCATTGACAGCAAGCAAGCTCTGATGTGCCAGTTTGCTCTGAAACTTGCTCAGCATGCTTTCATGTTTCATACTAACCTCTTTTCCTTTGCATGCGCTTACTTTCAATAGGAAAACATTTTCAGATTGGAGGGGACAATATGATAGCACCATTGCTCCCTGTGATCATACATGTGGTTAAACGGTTTTTGCAGATGCCAAAATAGTACAGTAGCCACCATTCTAAAAAATTGCTCCTAAGGCAGACAGATGGAGAAAGAGAGAGAGAGAGGAAGGGAGGGAGATTTATGGTATTTCTATATTGCCTTCCAGCTCCCAAGGGTTCTCAAGGCAATGAACAAGTTAAAGCAATTAAAACAGTACAAATACTCCTTAAAAACATTTAAGAACAGTTTAAAAGCAATCCTAAAATATAATTTTGAAAAAGTTGAAAGAGCAATTTCAAACATACATTCCATCTTTATGTCAAACATTAATAAAATACAGATGAAAAATAAAATCTTGGTTAAAAATATAACATTAAAAAACTAAATTAAAAGCACAACAATGTAAAACATGTTTAGCATGTGATGAATTAACACACTCCAGTATATGATGTGACACCTGTACGTTGAGGCCCTTTCACACTACACAGTTGTAGAGCTATGATTCCATCTTAACTATCATGGCTGCACTCTGTGGAATCATGAGGTGTGTAGTTTAATGAGGCACTAGAACTCTCTGGCTGAGAATTCTAAGTATCTTCCCCTGAGCTGCAAATCCCAGCATTGGATGTTGCCATGACAGTTAAGGTGGAATGATAGCACTACACATGTAAAATAAAAATGCATCTACATTGGGATGAGCAATGTGGAAGCTGTGATCCACCCCACCAGTTTTTTAGAGTCCCCAACTCCTCCCCATTCTATTGCCAGGGGAAAAAAAATGGCACTTTCTTATCTTTACCCCTTAATTTCAATTGAAATATGCAGGAAGAGGATTATGCTACTTTCAGCAACTATTTTAGGAGATATTAAAATTTAAATTCCAATTCTGAGTGATACACTAAGTGATATGGAGCAAATCTACCACTCATATTTCACATTGTGGGCATTTGAGTTTGGATCCAGACACAAAGGCTCTTTTCATCTTAGACTTTGGTCTAAGGCCCTTTCCGTACCTTACCTTTTTCTGGCCCTGGGGTGTGGGGATCGGCAAGCAGCCTCCAGCAAGAGGTTCTCGTGTCCCTGCTGCTTCAGCTCCACACAAGCTGCCTGCTCACGCGAGAGCCCTGCCTCTTCCTTCTGCAGCACAGCCTGGGAGTTTCCCAGGCTGCGCTGGGACAGAAAGTGCAATCGGTGTGCCTCCGGAGGCTCCGCATGCCAGGTAAGTACACGCGGGGCCCAGGAGTAATGCGTGATTGTGCACCATTTTCGGCTTCCAGCAGAAAATGAAAAGGTGCGCCATTGGCGCCTGCCGGCCCCTGGAGCATTGTGCGATTGTGAGTGTGTCGTGCAGATCGCTCCTCACAATTGCACGATGCTCAGGCGCCCTTTCACATAGCAAATGCCATGTGGAAAGGGCCTTGAAGGGTTCTACCATGGAATGGGGAAAGGGTTCAGTGATTCCCCCTGTACTGTCTGCCCCTACACACACTATTCTGCCTAACACCTACAGAATTCCAGAGGCTGATTGGCCTTCCTTCCAGAGCTGCTTCTGAGAGGACTAAAGGACAAACAAGGAATTGGAGGAAATCATCTCCTCCTTTTTTCCTCCAGCAGGAATGTCCTGTAAACAGAATTCCTAGTAGGTGTTCATCGACGGGGTACTGAAGTCTTTATTTCCCACTCTTGTTTCCAAGTTAGAATAGCCACATAGGGCTTTAAGAGCAAGTCATTTTGTCTGGAAAATTTTCCCTTTAGTATAATGGTGGTCATGTTAGGTCTAAATGAATTGGGATGAACGCACACATAAATATATGTCATAGCAAAGTTGCCGCCCAGATGATTTTCCCTCACCACTTTTTTGAGAATGCTTGCAGAGCATCCCTCAAGTGGTGAAAGTTGGTATTTACTGTGTTTTGAAGCCATGTGAGTCCAATATTTTGTATGTTGCTGAAATTATGAGGTACCACTCTGCTGTTGCTCCATCCTCCATGCTTTCATAATGTAAAAATGTAGAAGCACAGTGGGAAGAAATTAGGTCATATAGAAAGTACCATGTGCGCATCTGAGGTGAGACTGGATTCTTTTTCAGTGTGGCTTCTACTTGACTGGAACAGCAAGGGAAATGTTGAAGAGCAAAAAGAGCATTGGTACTATAATGAGCCTTGTTATTGTGTGTCTTCAAGTCATTTCTGACTTTCCCACGATTGCACTAATAAATATCAGCAGTATCTATCACTTTTCCTGGAGGTATTACAAAAATATTCAGTTTGTGAAGTGACAAGGTAAACTCACCTCCAGATGAGTAGAATTAAATCCGAAAATGGTGTATTATTATTTTGATGAGGGTACAGGGGGAAATATCTTGTGTGGTGGATTAGATGAAAGTGAAGAGAGATGACAGCAAGGGTGAGAAACATCTAGCCTCATCTAGATGTTGGACTCAAACTATGATTAGCCTCACACAGGGATAATGGGAGTTAATCTAGCAACTTCTGGAAGGCCACAGGTTTCCTGTCTCTTGTCTTGATGATGATATTGCCTTTGTTAGATCTGTAAACTCTTCCTGAGTCATATAATTAGGCTACATTTATTCATCCTTATACACAGCCCTGCATTCATCCTTACATTATGCTATAGTCTCAGGTGCCATGTCTTTTCCATTCTGCTCCTTTGACAAGTGACAGAGCTCCACCTGTCTGTGCGCTCTCATAATGGACTATGGGAGGTAGTGCTCATTTAATAAATCCTCTTTTCTGGTGGACTGAAAATAGCATAAAATGTTGTGGTTTTTTTCCCATACTTTACCAGTATAGCATGATAGATTTTTAGCCTTTCCTGTCAAGGAAAAGGAAAATGATACATAGGGGAATGACAGGTAGAACTAGCCCCTACATGCATCAAATTTTAGTGTTATATGAGAAGTTGTGGGGGAGGGGGATTCTCTCTATTCACTTTCTCCCAAAGGGAGCTTGCTTATTCAGAATTATTTATCTGCAGATGATTTTTGTCCTGTAAGAGATACATTTATCTGTACTGTTTTGCATTTCAGGGGGTCCTGAAAAGAAGAGACCAAATCCAAGCAGAGCTGGATGCCTTATATAATAAAAGCATAGAAAATGATCTGGTAAGTAGGCAACTTTACAAAATGTAATGGGGAATTTCTTGCTGTATTGTAACATAAGGCTGCTCGTGAAGATAGATGACAGAGTACGTATATCAGGATTTCAGCACCTGCCTTGGCTTCCAAAAACAGAAGAGGCTGCCATATATTAGCTCAGGATATTTGTCTATCTGGCCAAGTATTGTTTACAGTTCTCCGGTATCTCTTTATGTGAGAACTTGAACTGAAACATCCCATTTCTAACATTAATGCAAAGGTGGGACAAGGCTACACCACTGAATACGTTGGTTACAACAAACTCATCTATTCAGCTGGTGTGACCAAGGTGGAAGACACACCCCAAACCAAAAATCTCTAGCACACAGAGAGATTTTTCTTTAGTTGATCAGAAAATTAAATAGGTACTAAGAATGAAGAACCTGACAGTGTAACTATCATAACGTGCATAACCACGACCCAGCTGATTAACCGAATTTTTATTCTGTAATTCTTTCAATGAGCTCAGGGTAGTATAAATAGTTCTCCCATTTTATTCTCACAACAGTCATTTGAGTCTGATTAGGCTGAAAAGTGACAGGCTCAGTGCCACCTAGTGAGTTTTATGAGCGAGTGAAGAGTTAAATTGAGGTCAGTGGTGTAGTGACTTGAGTGTTTGATTAGGACTTTGGAGGCAAGGACTGAAATCCCTATTCAGCCATAGTTACCTGCTGAGTGACTTTGGGCAAGTCACACTTTCTCAGCTTAAAAGGCAGGCAGTGACAAACTTCCTCTGAATAAATTTTGCCAAGAAAATCCTAGAGTAGGATTACGATAAGTTAGAGTCAGCTTCAAGGCACATAACAACAACTAATTTCTCCCATCCAACACTCTAACCCAGAGGTTAGGTTTGGCTGGTGCATATTTGAACTGTTTGTCACAACCTTGCTGTGCAATGATGAAGTGAACATTTAACTTCTCCATCATACTTCATCTTTGTTCATACACAGGTGTTACTGAAACAAAGGCACTCTGGAAGTTTTAATTCCCTTTCCTACTTGTGTGTGATTGTAGGAAGGAGTCAGAATTGGTTTGTGTGCTAAATCAAAGAGGTAAAGTTGGGGTCAACAGTTCCCTTGTTTCTTACATGAAAATCTTTATAGAGGTCACACATTATCACATGACCTGTCAGGTCCTGTTTGGCTGTGGCAAGAGATATTCAGGAGGTTTCTTCTTTGACAAGACTTTGAGGGTCAGTGGGCAGTGTAAATCCCCACCAGATATCTGTTAAGTTGCAACCAAAAGTTCTGCTTTGGTTCTAACTCATGACACCAGTCAAGGAACAAGTACATCAATGACCACTCTAGTTCTCCTTAAAGGAAAAATCAGAAAAACCACATGAAATTTTTCTGTCAATTATATTTTTAAGAACTACAATTGAATGCAAATTAGAAGCACAGTTTTTAACCATTATGCAAATTGCAGCACTGCCGTTTCCTTGGGCCTGAGTATGTAATTTGTTTGAAATTTGAGTGCAGCTGTTCGCTTGCTGATCTAAAAAATGTGATCTGCTTAATTTCAGGTTTTGACGTTTTTACACTTATGTGCTCCAGTGACTCCAAAGTTAGGAATGTCTGCTGTAAAATGAAGATAGTCCTGTACAAAACTAAATTTAAGCTGCAGACCTGTGTCCCTTACCCAGGAGTTAGGGGTATAACTCTTAGTCATAGAATCATAGAGTTGGAAAGGGCCTCATGGACTGTTGAGTCCAATCCTTTGCTCAGTGCAGGCTCTCCAACTAAAGCATCCCCAGCATTTAGCTGTCCATACTCTTTTTAAAGATTTCCAGAGAAGGAGACCCCACCACTTCTTTAGGCAATTGGTTTCAGTAAGAGCTGAACCACTCTTACTGTCAAGAAGATCCTTCTAAGGTTCAGTCAGAATCTACTGTCCTGTAATCTACTGTCCTGTAATCATTAGACCTGGTCCTACAATCGAGGGCAGGAGAAAATGAGCTTGCCTCCTCCTGTCTGTGATATTCCTTGAGGTATTTAAAGAGTGCAATCATATCACCCCTTAGTTTTCTCTTTACCAAACTGAACATGCTCAGCTGCTTCAACCTTTCCTCATATGTTTTGTTCTCCACGCTTCTCATCATTCTTGTTGCCCTTCTCTATATGTGCTTGAACTTATCTATATCCTTCTGCAAATGAAGAGCCCAGAATTGAACACAGTACTCTAGGGGAGTCCTGTTCAGCTCAGACTGGAGTTGGACTATTACTTCTCTCAGCTTGGAAACTATGCTTCTGTTTCTGCAGGCTAAAGTAATATTCACCTTCTTTGCTGCATCGTCACACTGTTTGCTCATGTTCAATTTGTGATCAGCAATAATCCCAAGTTCCTTTCTCATGTAGAAGTGCTAAGCCAGTTATTCCCCATCCTATACCTGTGCATTGGCTTGGTGGCCTGAATGCAGAATTTTGCATTTGCCTCTACTGCATTCCATTTTATTAATTTCTTCCCAGTTTTCTTGTTTACCTAGGTCCTTTTAAATTCTGTTCCTATCTTCCAATGTGCTAGCCACGTCTCCCAGTTTTGAGTAATTTGCAAACTTGATAAGATTCCCCCCACTCTGTCATATAAGTAATTGATAAAAATGTTGAAGAGTATTGACCCTGAAGCACTCCACTCAAGACCTCTTTCCAGTACAAAGTGCAGCTACTGATGATGTCTCATTGAGCATAGTTTTCCAACCAATTATGGATCCATCTGACAGTATTTCCATCTATTCCACATTTAATCAGTTTACCAATCAAAATATTATGGGGTACCTTATCAGATGCTTTGCTGAAATGCAGATAAGTGACACAGCATTCCCATGATTAACTAAACTAGTGACATAATTTTTAAAAAGATATAAGATTAATTTGACAGGATTTTTCTCGACAAATGCACGCTGGCTCCTACTGATCATGGTGTTGTCATCAAGATACTTGCAGTCAGATTCCAGTATAATCTGTTCTAATATTTTTCCTAGTATTGAGGTCAGGCTGACAGGTGTGAAGTTTCCTGAATCATCTTTTCTGCCCCCTTTTTTTTAAAAGAGAGGGAAGATGTTTGCCTTTCTTTAGTCCTTTGGCATGTCATATGCTCTCTATGATTTCCCAAAAAATGATGGCAAGCTGTTCAGAGACTTAGACCATTTCCGCACCACCCTGTTATAGTGCTATTATTGCACTTTCAACATCCTATGGAATCCTAGGATTTGCAGTTTGGGGAAGGGCATTTAGAATTCTCAACCAGAGAGCTCTTTGGCCTCAGTAAACCACAAACCCCAAAATTCCACAAGAGGTTGAAAGTGTAGGGCAGAAATGGTCTTAAAGGAGCTCACTTCTGAGTAAATGGATATAGAATTGCCGTCATAGCTTCTCTTTGTTCTTTTACTCTTTCTGTGGCCACTGTTCTAAGGGGCTGTAGGTCATTAGATCAAAACAGCTGGATTTCATGGTAAGGGCAAAAAAATGTAACTCCTAGGGTCCTTCCTATTCATTATACATTTACTCATAAGTAATGGGAATTTCATATCCTTTTGGGCGATCCTCCACTCCCTCTTTAATCGAGAGTGAGTTTCTCAAGCCATAGATCTCTCCGTCCAGCCCTGTTACCATGAAAGCAATCTCTTCATTAATTTATATATATAATTCTTAACTTTCTGTTTCTTACATATTTATGAAAAGAATGATTATTTGTAAATATTGTTTGTTATAACTTTAATAAAAATATAATTTAAAAAAAAAAGCAATCTCTTCATTGCAGAGCTGCAGTGAAGAGTGCCTGCCTGCCATCCTGCCCAGAAGTCAACAAAGAACAAACAAAAAGTTTTCTGGCCGCAGGGCAAGATTGTATATTTCAGTAATAAATTTGCATTTGGAGATTTTTGTTTTTCAAGCAGTTGGTACAAAAGCAATAATGTGTTATTTTCATAAAAAGTCATATAATACAAAACATGATAAGTGATGTTTTCGAAAGGTTTTTCACAGCATGTTGGGGCAGCTTTTCTTGGTAAGGATGAGAATTTGTGAGTACTACTTATAGCAAGTTATTATTTATATCCCTCAAAAGTAACAGCAGGGCAGCAGCCGTGAAAAACTCAATGAAATCAGGGTTAACAGAGCCAGGGAGGGTCTTTTCTGGAGTCTCTAGTACTTGGCAGGTGTTTAATCATGTTAACCCCTGAATTCAAAACATGTTCATTCCCACTTAATGAAGCTCAGAAAAGTTATTTTTTTCAGACTATAGTACCCAGAATTCCCCAGCTAGTATGCCAGTGACCATACTGGTTGTGAAATTCTAGGAGTAGTAATCCAGAAAAGTAACAATTCAAAAATGTAACATTTCTAAGCACTGAGCTCAGTATGCTAGTTTGACAGGGAAGTACTTCTTTGGGGATACTTGGGAACTGTTTTGAAGCATACTTTGCATTCCTAAGATGAATCCAAAGAATCTGCAAATAGGACTAGGAAAGATTTCTCTGTGAAGCCCTGCAGAGCTTCTGGCAACACCTTACTTGGTTGCTGTGCAGAACAGAACCTGACTGTTCTGCAAGATTGCCCTTCCCTCCCTTAGGCAGCCCTTTCATAGGTCTTAATGAGCTCCACACAACTGTCCATTTGAGCTCCTCTTTGAAAACTGATATCTAAAAATTATGTTGACAGTGAGTGGCATGAATGTGAATGTAAGGTGAAGAAGATTTGTGCCAGAGAAATGGAATCACAAACATGTCATTAGTGCTGAGAAAAGGCTACAGTGCGTGATCTTTAAATGGGAGATCGGTTCATTCCTGTGGAGAATTCAACTGTGACACTTAAGAAACAGGGGTAAAGAGAAGCTGAGAATATTTTTGCAGCTGGTATATCTGGTTGTAAAACTGAAAATAGATTTGATTAGGGATGTCATGGAATAAATTCAATAGCTTTCAAACTAAAGCTCGTAAGTATTGCAAGCCACGAAGTGTGCCTTTTAGGATCCTTTGCTGGCTCATCAGCCTCTTTCTTTTATAACAAGCCTGCTGGTGTAGTAGAGTCAATAGGGTATCAAACTTGGATGAAGGAGGTCTAAGTTTAAATTCTACTTTAGCCACAGAGGTGAAAAGATAATTCTGGCTTACTCTGCCCTTCAAGGATGTAAAGAAGGTAAAATTTTAAAAAACGGTTGCTTCAAGTAAGAACCTAGGAAGTTGCCTTATGTTGGCCCACAATATTGGTCTGCATAGCTCATTTCTGTTACATCGTGGCAGAGAGCTGTGTAATCCTCCTCATATAGCTGGGTTTCCAGCTCCCAGAAGCTATAGCCAGCAGAACCATTGGTGATGGATGCGTTGTTGGATTGGTGATGGATGCATCATCTGGAGAATTAGCCTAGTCTGCACAAAGACTTCACAGAAAAATCTTCTCTTGTCCCATGTAAAGATCTTCTGGATTTAATCTAGGGCCTTTGGAATAAAAAGGTGCATGCTCTCCCATTCTATTACAAGCCTTCTCATTGTGGAGTCTCTGCAGGATAGGAAGACTAAAAAAGTATAACAAAGACAAAAAAGTTGTGGCCATCAAATATATATAGTAGTTTACTGGAGAGGCTGATGTATATATGTATGTATTTGATACGTATATATACCACCTCTCTCCCAAAGCTGAGCTACAAGGCAGTTCACAGTAAGGTGAAAGACGAGGTATAAATTAGAACATACCAAGTTATAATGTTAGAACAGAGTAAAATAAAGTTTACTATTAAGACACTATTGAGCTAAAATGGCTTTTAAAACACAATTGGACTAAAAACAGCTTCTAAAACACACTTAGCAACCACCCATTAGAAGCTCAGTCTTCAGCAGCCATTCAGATACCAAAATCTTTCCTTTGAATGAAAAGGTCTTTTTATGTCATTTGAAGAACAACAGTGAGGAGGCTAACCTAACCTTTCTTGGAAGAGAGTTCCATAGCTTGGGAGCAGCCATAGAGAAGACAATTCTGATTTCTTTTTTAACCTATATAGGATTGCCAAAAGAAAGAGGCTATTTGAGTGGGCTAGCTGTGAAATGCTAGGACGTAAGTGGAGCAGCTCAGTGCTAATGCTTACAAATACCTCTTAGTGACAAAATGGTAGCAATGGAAAAAAGTATTTGAAAATACTCAAAACAGTAGATGAAAACAATATGTTTCTTGAGTGCTGGGAAACCCTGATAAGGAAATTCCTGGACTGATGAGAATCGTCACATTTTTATTTGGAATTTATTCTGTGCAAAAGTTTTCCTGTGGTATTTTTGCACAGAAAAGTGTCTTCACTGTTAGGAAGTATAAATGTGTTTTAGGTATATATAATTATGTTATATGTTGTGTAATACTACTATACTCCTCTGATTATATTGTATCATTCTTAGGCTTTGTCTGTAGAGACTTCTCTTATTGTAGTATGTATTTTTTCTTTTTTCTTTATTCTATTTCTTTTAAAAATAAAGAAAAAAACTGAACAATTTCAGACAATAAAGGACATGCAGAACACCGGGGGAAAAGAAAGAAAGAAAGAAAGAAAGAAAGAAAACAGTGTCTTCAGTGCAGAAAATAATACTTCTGTGCAGAAATGCAATTTTCTGTGCATAAAAACCTGCCTTCTATGCTTCACCATTTTAAAAAAATGCAAATTTTGCACAGAATTAAATCCCTGGATAATAGCCTTCTCTGCACAAAAATCAGCAGAAAATGATGTTTTCTAGGCAGGAAATGCTATTTTTAATACAAAAAATACATGCAAATTTTGCTCAGAATTAATTCTGAACTGTAAATATTCAAAAGTTGCAAAGTTTTTGAAGATTTTCTCAGGGCAGGAAGAAAAACTGCTAATATTCTTCACAGCTTTCTTTAAGAATGAAATTGACAAAGGCTTACATCTCTGCAAAATCCTCAAATACAATAGAGATCAGGGCTTTCATATTAGTCATAATTGTCTAGAAAAGAGCATTTTGACAAATGCTATTTTCTCCATCTCATTGGCCCTATGAAATCAATAGAGATGTTTCTGTTTGTTTGTTTTTAGAAGTATTTACAAAATAAAATTTAAAACTTCTTCATATGCCATATAGAAAGAACTTTATTTTTAAAAAAAGGATTGTGGAAGAAACTGAATCCAATCCTGCCCCAAGCTTTGTAGTTTAAAAATCCTGGTTTTGAATCCCTGTACATTTCATAATTTTTTTTCCCCCTGAGCAGCTCTTCATTACCTTCATAACAAGGAGAGACAACATGATCCTCCATGCTGAGGATAGCTGTACCTTTTAAATTTGGCTGGTACAAATGTGGGAGAACTCCAGTTCATTTTTGAAGAATTTATGAAAATGCATACTGTAAATTTCCTCCTATTTGAGATAGAAGGAACTTGAGGTGCCAGATTTTCTCATCCCTAGAAATGGTCAATGTCATCTGCCATATCTGTTAAAAGTATGTTTCAGCCCTGTCTTTTTATTTAAATGCCTGATCAAATTAAATGGCTGTAAATGAGAATGTGCCAGGATGTAACAGTGGCCTATCTGCAACAAGTGCCCAGAGGTGGTTACTGTGGAAACTGTTATGAAGTAAGGCCTGCAAAAATGTGGTGTTTGTGAATCCTTGTTGGGTAATAAAGAGCTTGCAAGATCTGTCATGGAAACCTGATGCCTGAGCGAATTGTTATTCTTTTTTTCCCTGTAGGATGACTTCTATGCCTTTCCATAGTCAGACATCTTAAGGATAAGGAAGTTCCCTCAGTTCTGTCCCCAGATCTTTTCTGTAATAGTTCAGATTTCAAAAGGAAGATGAGATTGATTCTACAAGCACAGTGTCCCCAGCCTCCATAAGCCTATGTGCATGTCCATTTATCTCTGTAACTTCCTTAATTGTTTCTCTGGGAAAATTACAAAATTTCATGTGAGTAAAGTGAAAGTATAAAAAGAAGTCACCAAGTCTCACCCCTCTTTTGTAGCCTAAATTCTGAAAATGTAGCTGAATATTAATGAATTCTGACAATCTGATTTCTTTTTCTTATGTTATTTGTTCATTAGTTGCATTTATGGCTTTCCTTTAATGACCTCACAGTGGCCCTTCTTCCTCCTTTATCCTCAACACCAACCCTGTGAGTTAGGTCAGGTTACAAGAAGGTGAGTAGCCCAGGATCACCTGGAAGGCTAAATCCAACCTGGATGTCTGAAGTCCTGACAGAAAAAAAAAACCCGGCTCACTTGACAAATGTATATCTGTCCAGTAGCTGTGAAGGTCACAGAAAGGGTTTTGGGTGGATATAAAATCTCTTCATGGTTTCCTTCTTGCCCATCATGAACTAATAGCACAAGACAACTTTATTCACATGTTTCAGGGAAGTTTGTGAATCATTACCAGAGCTTGGAAAGGATAGATTTTTGGACTACAGCTCCCACATTGGCATGCTGTCGGGGCATGAAGGGACCTTTTAGCTTGCACATTTGGAGAGCGTCATCTAGGAAAGACTATATCGTTCAGTTCTTCATAACCATGTTTTCCACAAGATAAGTTTCCATAAGGTAACCTATTAAGATAAATTTCTTAACTTAGTCCAATTATATATATGTTTGTTTTGCCTAGCTGTCTGAAGAAACAGGAAAACTTGAAGACAAAGTTGAGTGTGCCAATAATACTCTATTGGCTGACTGGGATCGATGGAAACAAAGTATGCGTCTCGATATGCAGCTGGCATTTAGCAACATAGCAGAAAGTAATATCCACTATTATGAACAGGTAACATCAGCTACTACAAACACTTTTTAAATATTCTCATTCTCTCTATCTCTTTATCTCTATCTATCTGTTAGTCTCTTTCATGCAGTTGTTTGCTCTTGCTGCACAGCTTGTTTATAAGGGACTATTCTAAGGGGAATAATATCTTCAGGAAGTAATGTTGTGTTGAAAAGTGTAAATGCTACTTGTTTCCCAATACAGGATTTAAAGTATGTTAAACTCAAACAGCTTCTGAGTTTACTGTCAACAGAGGGCAGTCTTGTTTTACAAAGCATCCAATTGCAAGACATTTTTTTTCCTTTCTACAATAAATGAGAGTTGTAAGTGCTTAAAGATAGGAGAACATTACCTTCAAGGGCTGTGTAGAAAAGGACTGCTAGATTTGATCAGGAGATTAACTACCTGAGGCCTCAGTTGATTAATCAGTGAGGAAAACATGAATGAATAAAAATGCTTAATGGGAATGGCTCTGATGGAAGCTAGATGCAGATTCCAAGTAGAGATGTCATCTCTTTTTTATTGATCTTGCTGCTTTTATGTCTTGAATAGCAACCTGGCCTGCAGAAATCAAGGAATAATGGTTACTCTCTTTATGACCAAGAAAGCTTTGTGTTAAACATTTGAGTGCCAGGATGGTGCTTCAGGCACCGGGGCACAGCAAGAAAGAAAATGAAGGACACATTCCGGTTCTTCCAAAAGCTTATCTGGTTGCAGTGGCTTTATAGCTGTCTCTGCATAAAACTCTTAAGACTGAATTCCAGACCACATGGCCTTTTCATTCCCACTTTTGTCCTCCCTGCAAAGGATAGCCATAACATTAACCAGAAACTGAAGCTTAGCATGTCATTTTAACTACAGCTCCCGGTTCATCACTCCCTCTTCAGTAGTGGGGGACAGCATGCAGCCCGTGAGTTACATTCCCTTGTTGAATTTTTTGCTTCCTTTTAAGGGTCACCTCCCCTACCACTGTAGCTAAATTTGCTGCAGTTTAAACAGAAAGTTCCTGTTCCTCCTGGGTGTCAGTGTAATGTAAAGACATCTGTTCCTGTTGTCCTTTGACAGATAACGTAATGACTTTTGTTCCCTTTGGTTGGACTAATAAAGGTATCACCACAATGTGCACTTTAGATTTTTGTTTACAGTCAACACAGCTAGCTACTGAACAGGGAGATCTTAACCTGGAGAGGACGGACTGTATATCATATTTTACTAGGTCTTGATTTTCTGGGGTTTCATTCTCTCCAGCACAAGGTAAAACAATCGAATGTGGCACCTGTTGATACGGTTTGACTGTTGCAACACCTAAATTTAACTTCAGACCTAACAATAAAGGGGTTTTTCTGATCTGATCACAGAAGTCTGTTGACATAAGGACCAGTGGCCTTACACAGAACAGAAACAGGCTCGGAATGAGGCAGTTGGTGGCAGCAAATGGAGGAAGGAAATGCTGTTTTTTTTTACTGCTTTTTTTACTGCTTTTGTTTCTGGTGGCTTCATAGCCATGGCATAGACCCTCTCACTGTGCCATCTCAAGAAAGGAAGATGCAGACCTATGACTCAAGCAATATATGACTCAAACAATGTATTTTTTTTTTAAAAAAAATATCTTTTCATGATGGGGAAGCAGGTAGACTTTAAAAACCTGTGTGATGAATGTTGCATCTTCTGGTTGACCTAATAAAGGTATCACCACTAAGTGTATTTGGATTTTGGGTGCTGTGTGTGTGTGTTTGTGACAGAGAGAATGTATGAATTCTGGTTTGTTTTTTGAGTCGTAAGTGAAGATCTGTTGCTTGGATAACATTATAAACTTTCAGTTTCAGGTTAGTATAGAGGTTGTACTAGTCAAGAGAACTGAAGCAAGAGCAAATGCACTGTGTGCGTTTCTTTAGAATCCCATTTCTCTAAAATCTGGGCTTGTAGTTGGTGTGCCATCATGATTGAAAAATAAAATATCATTTTTTTTTTATCACAGTGAGTGTCTTCAGCAGTTGACAGCTACTTGGCGGTAACATCTAAATATTTATGGCCCTTACGGTGGACCAGATCCACTAAAAATGCCCATATGGCACCTCTTGGCCCTGCTGGAGTTTTTTGTCAAAAATTTGAAATCCCAAAGCCAAGTACAGTATGGTAGCTTTCTTTATCAATGAAAATAAATGACTGGAACCTTTGAACAAAAGAATTATGATACTATAAAGTGCATTCTTACCTTCAACAATCTTCTTTATTACAAAATTAGTTTATTGAACTTTATGATTAACAACATCCTTAGCAATTTGTTTCCTTTTTTTAAAAAAAAAGATGCCATTTTCATACCTTTCAATATTTTCCCCCGATTGTTGCTTGTAGCTTTCATGTCAGTAAGACAGTGAATCTGTTCTGAGTTTTAGGTGAACTTCAAAGGAACTGACCAAATTGCTGAATTTAGGGTAGCTTCAGCACCTTGGGGATAGCTCCTTTAGAGTTTGGATTGAAACATGGAACAGGTTCACAAACCCACAGCCATGGGAGTTTCACTAGCTGTCACCATTCCCCCTCATAATAAGGGCTGCTTTATCTGATGTCTTTTTGCTGAATTTACCAGTCATTTCAGGTTCTTGTAAGTGGAAAGAATCCTGATAATTAGGGCTACTTAATTAGTCTGAGAAGGTCATAGGAGCATTAAGAGTCTACTGTTGTAGCTCAAAATCAAAATGTTTCCTGACATTAGAAGGCTTGATCTTACTTGACATATCCTCGGCTTTTTTCTATCCTCATGTGGCTTCTGAGGCTTGCATCACATATGTGCCCCAGAGCTAGTCAGACAAATGTTGTGCTCTAAAAATATTAAGACTGTTGCCAGAGAGGTCTTGAGGCATTTTATTTTTCTTTCCCTTGTAAGAGAAAAGGAAGGATTTGCAACCCAAAGCCTGAGCAGTTGCTTTCAGGTCTCCTCCCTGCATTGTTACAACCACATCCCCAGAACCCCTAGCCATTCTCATGTTTTGTGATGCTGTACTAGCACAGTGTTAAGACTTCTGGCTCACTTCCACTATTCAAATGCTGGCACAGCCATCCAGAAATCATCTGTTTTCAGCATTGCAGCTACTCACCAGCCACTTGTTGTGTGGTTACTTTTGTAGTACACTTTGTCCTTGCCCTCCTTCTTCTGAGTGCAGTTATTTTACTCCTTTCTCTGCTTTTGAGTTATTTTATTCAAAATAAAGCAAAATTAACATTGACAATCTTGCTTTAGTATAATGCAGCACTGTTCTTAAGCCATCGAAACCTTTCACATTTATATAAGTGAAGGAATGGAAAACAGATATAAAATTTACACCAAGTTTAAAATTAAGAGAAAATTTCTATAAAATGTTATACAGATGGTATATGACACCTGAAAGACTGCAAAAAATAACAAAAAGTGGAAATGCGAGATGTTGGAAATGTGATGAAAAGGAGGGATCTTTTCATCATATGTGGTGGACCTGTAAGATAGCAAAGAAATATTGGAAAGAAATTAATGATGAAATTCAAAGGATATATGGTTTTACGTTTGAGATGAAGCCAGAGTTTTATTTGTTAAAGATGTTAGGGCAGCAAAGAGAAATAAGAAGTCATCAGAAGATACTGTTATACATGATAACTGCTGCAAGACTGACATATGCACAATACTGGAAAAAAAGGGAATATGTAGATATAAAGGAATGGAAACTCAAGGTGCTGGATATGGTAGAAACAGAAAAACTAGCATTTTTAATGAAAAATAAACCTATCCAGAACTTTGAAAGGGAATGGAGAGAAGTACTGGACTGGATAAAGAAATAATGTAGAAGGGGAAGCAACGATGAAAATAAGGAAAAGTAATAATGTATAAGGTATATTATAAGTAGCAATGTACTAAAGTGAATGTAACTATGTAATAATGTAAGAATTTTGTAATGGTGAAAATAACAATGTATGAAGATAAATAAGCAGAGTCAATTGGGACAAAGACGGAAGTGGGGAGGGGTTGTTTTATGTTTAATATAAACTGCAATAAAATTTTCTTTAAAAAAAAAACTTTTCACATTTGAATTTGCTGATCAAAGTTCATCAAGCACAGTTCCAAAAACAAACTGGGGAGAATCATTAAACCATTTTGATCTAAAGGGAAAACAAGCCCTGAAATTCTTTTTCCGCAGTTAGCAAAACCCAGACCAAAGAAAGATTCTTCACTTTCCTATTACCGCCTGCCCACAGAGAGGTCTCCTACAAGATCTTTCATACCCTGCCATGCTGCCAGCCAGTGTAAGAGGATGATGAGATAGCAATTGAAAAGAACAGTTTTCTTTCACATTACATAGTTGCCATAGGTTTTTCTGAAAAGCCCATGAACAGGCATGAGTGCACTCACAACTACTGTCTTCAGCTGGTGCTTTTCAAAAACTGGTGTACAAAAGGCATAGGCTGCCTTTAGTACTGAAGGCTGTGTATAGCTGTCAGGGGTGGGGGTTACTGAGAACTTTATTTTCCATGAATTAGTTCAGTGTCCCTGTGTATATGTGTCTTCAAGTTGACTTATGGGGACCTCATGAATTTCGTAGCATTTTCTTAGGCAAGGAGTACTCAGAGGTTGTTTTACCAGTTCCTTCCTCTGCAATATAACCTGCGGCACCTGGTATTAATTGGCAGTGGCCCATCCAAGTACTAACCAGAGCTAACCCTATTTAGCTTCCAAGGTCAGAGGGGATGTGGTGCCTTTGGGGTAGTGCTTTCCGAGTTGGTGGTTGTCACTGCACCAAAGAAATGAAGAAGTAGATATTTCTGTATGGGAGCTAGCAAGGGAATACAATGAGTTTTTACAGCTTATGCATAGATTCAGGAAATGTGTTTAGTGGTTTCTTTTTTTCTCCCAGAATGTTCCTAAGTTTTTAACGGGTCATGGAATGGTTGTTGGTCTGTACTTCACATATACAATACCTCAATACCCTAAGCAGCTTTGCAGTGTAGGCCAGTGCTTTTCAACTTCATATTATAGATAGGGAGCTAAGTGGAAAGACAGTTATAGTAGGTCCTCCGCATTCTCAGGGGATAGGGAAACAGAATCCCCATGAAAGTGAAAAAAAAACAAATGAATAACCGTGGCCCCCATCCACATGATGGCAACCCCCTAGGTGGGGGGTACAGGAGAGAGCAGGCAGGGAATGATCTTCCCCACTTGGCTGTCTCACCGCCCCCACCTACACAATCGTGATTGTTCAGGTGGGAGGGGCACGGGAGAGAGGCAGTGGGGAAAGATCTTCCCATTTTGCCTGTTTGCTGACCCCCACCAATGCTTTGTGATCACACGGATAGGAATAGTGCAAAAGAGAGGCAGCGGGGAAAGATCTTCCTGGCTTGGCTATTTAGCTGCTGCCACCAGCGCAATCAGGTGGGCAGCAGTGCAGGAGAGCATGGAAAGGAGATCTTCCCTCCCCTTCACTCTCTTCCCTCGTGCCAGCACAATTGTGCAGCAGGAGAGTGGGAAGGCCAGTGAGTACCATGAATAATTAAATCCATGAAAGTCAAACTTGTGAATGTTGAGGGAGAACTGTACTTACAAAAATTTAGGAACCAATGTATAAAGTGATTGGAATGCTGAACTGAGATTTGAAAGATCCATGTCCAAAGCCACTGGGAGGTGTTAGGCCAACTGCTCTTTCTCTGTCTCAGCCTGTCCTACCTCATGGGGTTATTGTGAGGATAAAGTAAGGGGGAACAAGAAAGCCATATATGGCAGTTTCATCTCATTGGAGAAAAGGCAGCACATAAAAATAATAATAAAATTATGAGTCCATAGTTTCCTTGAGATGTGAAGCAATGATTTTATAGCTTGCAGCTCATTTTTCTAACCACTACACTACATTGGCATGAATGTGTTGGAACCAAGTGTGTGCAAAATAGTTTAATTTGTTCTGGATATTTGAGTGTCCTTGTGCACTCAGGATGCTCTAGCCTGCAGGTGTACTGAAGAACAAGGTGATTCTCCTGCGTTGTCTTCAGTTGCTTTTATTGCCTTGGGTTCTTTTGTATCACAAGCTCCTTATCAAGACATAAAAGGTACTTCTAAAATGTCATTTCTCCTTTGTTAGGACTGAGGTAAAGATGTGACCTTCGAGTTGTTCGTCTCCTTTCTCAGATATCGTTGCCTGCGGATTTTTGCTGTCAATCTGTCGAGCCCCATTTAGCTAGTATGTAAGAACAGGTCTTATCCTCCTTAAGCCAGATTAATGCTGTCACTATGTGAAGTATTTCTTCAGAGTGCACCTATGAATTGATCTACACTGAGCAGAATGGTTTAAAATGAGCTGCAGTGCTTTATGTGGCTTGTCGTTTTTTCTGTTGCCTGTGGGAGCTATGACTTCTTCCTACCCTAAACTGGGGACATGCTATACTGAGTGCTGCTGAAACTGTCCCTCTAAATTTTGTTCATGGGCCCTGATGAAACATACAGCTGCTTTCATCCCATTTTGCTGCATGGTTTTAAACAGAGCCACCAACTGGTCAAGGAATTAAATGTTATTTTACATTGCATTGCATTCCTTTCCATTTATGTCAGTTGGTCTCACTCAAGGCCTAGGTAAGGATACACAGAATTGCAATCCTAAGCATTTTGTTCAGAGCTCTGATCCTCGGGCCCTCTGTTAAAATTTACCTCAGGATATGGATGGGAAGACTATTCAAAGAATTTGGGGGGGGGGTGGAATCAGTGGAAAAAGGGAATTCTCTCAGTTGCCAGCAAAGCTCAACGAGGAGAATCCTTCTGGTGGCCCCTTTTCATTTGTTCCCCTGAGTCTTCAAATGACTTGGAGGACTACATCTTCTCTTCCCTGCCAGACCTGCCTCACCCTTTGTCCTCCCTGCTCTGATGCCACCATATAGTGGACCAGGAGAGAGCAGCAGCTGAAGATCATCCATTCTGCTAGCTGCTGCATGATGATGCAGGCAACCCCTAGGACGTCAGCTTGTTAGATTTTTCGAAATTTTCGCCCACTCCACCATAACAGGGAACAGTAGAAAAGACTACAAGCCTACTGAGATTTTGCTGGCATGGTGAGGAATGTATCTGTGAGAATTGTTATCCTAATATATGTCTTAGGTGAGAATAGTGTTTCTTGCTTTTGGTTTTTTGTTGTGTTTTGGGGTTTTTTGCCATAACATAGAGTAACAACTGATTTTTCATTATCTCTAGTGGTCTTTTCCTCTGCTTCTGCATGTATGAGCCTTCATTGTAAAATAGTTCTGTCACTCAAGTCCTTTGCAAATGTCCCAGTGATCCATTTATATCTGAGTAAACAGTTCAGTCTCAGCCAGCCTTCATCTGTCCAATTCTTCACCTAGATCCGTAGCAAGTATGTTGCTTTGGAACGGGGGAAAAAAGCTGTGAAGTTATGGCTTGATTATTCTATACTGAGTACAGGGAACCTTCAAGTCTTGATGAACACTGCTCCTGTAAAACTTCACAGCTGACCTTGTGTCCTTTCACAGTACACAATTGTAGTGCTATGATTCCACCCTGATGGCTACATGCTGTGGAACCATGGTTTGTAATTTGGTGAAGCATTAGAGTGTCTGGCAGACAATTCTAAATACTCGACCAGACTTCAAATCCCAGGATTCCATAGGATATTGCCACGGCAGTTAAAGTGAAATCATACCACTGTAACTATCAGGTATGAAAAGGCCCCTTTTCAGGCTGATGGGGATGGAAGTCCAACAATATCGTGAGAGTCATAATTTCCAGCCCTGTTTAACATAAAAGTATTTGCAGATGAGGGCCCCTACTGAAAATTTCCATTGCTGATCACTGCCTTTTGCATGGGTGACAAAGGTCAAGGGCAAACTTGTGAATCACAACAATCACTTTGCCTTTTTGGCATAATGAAATGGGCAGGTTGGCCCCTTAGTGGTTCATGACCCAGCAGTGCACATCTTATGTGAATGAGCTTCTGCAGACAGAACTGCTATGACAACTCGAAACAAAATGCCTTTCGGCATATATTGTCAAAAAAGTGCATACCAGTTCCCAGGTGCTGAGCACCCACAGGATGAAAAGGAAAACACTGTACGTACATTCTGAACCCTCCTTGGGAGGCTGTGTGCCAGGTTCTTATTTCCTTCCACTAACCCCTGCAAAAATTAAAATAAAAAAGCTAAGGGGGAAAAAAATCCATAGTAGGAATTAGCAACAACATGGGCACACAAATAAAGCATTCCTGACAATCAAAAGAAGAGCACGCTGTTCCCCAAACAGCAGGTAGCCAACACTATTGTGTTTGTATCACATTATCAGCAAGGCCTCCCCTGTGAGGAGAACAGATGAGTTTTGTACTGTTCTCCATAGCGCTCGGCATCTATAATGTTTAATTCATCATTTCCCTGGATGGCTTCATTAGCAATCACATCATCATGCTGGAAGGAGTGTGCATTCAGAAAGAGCTAAGCCATTGAAGTCTAGGTGGAGTCAGTAGCACTCATAAATACTTACCTTTATCTAGTGCTCGTTTCATTGGGAGGTGATGTCATGGAGGAGTGTACTGTTGTGGGAATTGGCAGAGCCACTTGAAATGAAACTTAAAAGAAGAATTATATCCCCAAGTGGCTTGGTGCTAGTGGGAAGCCCTTCCCTTGTGAAGGCAGGTCACCAAGTGTTTGTCATTCTCATTTATCTCCTGTGGTCCATTCTCGCACATCTCATTCTGCTGTGTACAGTGTCTGTTCCCGTCATCCCTCACCCTCAGTCAGGCTAATTGGGGATGATAGCAGCTAGGAGTCCAGCTTCATCTGGAAACTATATGGGTTTCATCTGCATCGCCCTAACCTGTCATGTAGAATGTGGGCCAAGCTTGTTTTTTGCTGCTCCAGAGAATAGAACATGAACCAACAGGTTCAAAATTACAAGGGGAAAAAAAGAGATTCCACCTAAATATTAGAAAGATTTATTTTTTTTCAATTGTAAGAGTTGTTCTACAGTGGAATGGACTGCATCAATGGGGTAGTGGATTGAGTCTCTATCTTTGGAGTTCTTTAGAGGTTGGATGGGCATTTTTCAGGAATGCTTTAGTTTAGTGTATTCCTGCACAGGAGAGATTGGAATCACCCTTGTGGTTCTGTTACCTGATTTCTGGGGGTCCCGGGAGGGACACCTAAGTGCACTCAAAATATTACTAAGTTGGGGTAATTAGGAAGGAGCACATGCTAGCAATAGGAGAGGCAGGGTAACGTAGCGAGATCTTTAACCCTATGTTTATGGGGTCGGGCTGCGACAAGAACTAGGCAAGTTGTTCAATTAAAAGATTTTATTAAACTCTCCTTAATAAAGCAAATAACGACACACGCACTCACGCACTCATCCAAGAACTAGAGAAGCAGAAAGTGAGGAAAATTGATAGGGGTTTTCAGAGGGTTTCCTGGGGTGATACTCCACCTGATCCTGCAGTCCGGGATAGGAGAAATAGAGTTCGATGCTGGGGATTGTAGTAGCTCAGCATGTGGAGGCTGAGGGGAGGCTCACCAAACAGAGCAGCAACAGTTCGGGATGCAAGGCACGAGCGTTCCGACAAGGAGCTCAAACTTGGGGTTTTTACAGGGAAGATTGTACCTGGAGGCTAGCCCTCTCCTGAGGAGAACAATAGGGTTTTTAGTGGAGAAAAAGCCTCAGAAAGGTCAAAATCAGAATTGATGAGATTTAGCCAGCATTGCCAATTGTTAAAACCAGTATGCAGATGAGGAACGCTTAGCGTTTGTATAGAGCAAGCAGTTCGGGGCTGAGAACCCTTGCATTAGCTTAATGGTCGGCTGTGTCTGGAGGGCACTACCAGCTGTGTGGCAAATGGTTGTTTACTGGCCTAGACCTAGCATGCATAATTAAGGCCATGCCTGCCTACACAGGCTTTTCGTGACCCTTTCAGACATGTGGAGTTCATTTTATGGAGTGCCACATGGAAATATTAAACATAACCAATATGAAATTGTAGACCTTGGGCTTGGGCCAGATAACCACAGTAACAGTTCCTTCCATCTCTAAGGTTCCATGATTCTGTGACTCCAGTCTACTGATGGTCTGGGAAAAGGTGGGTCCTTTTGCAAGGAAAAAAAAAAGTCTGTGACATACCACTGAGCTATTGAATATTGCAGACATAATTGTCATGTGGCAGTGCAAACTGAACAGCCAGTAGTGGTATCCCAGTTGCCCTTGATAGCTGTCTGGACATAATGTGTTTGAAACTGCAAGTCAGATGTGGAACAGTTGCAATAATCCGACATAACTGCTTAAGAATAGGCAGTCTCCAAAAAGAGCATTATGTCTGCAAGACATGAACAAAATGCAAAGTGGCATTGGGTAGAACAAGAGTGTTAAAATGGTTCATTTATTCCTGACAAAACAAAGATTTTAAAATTAAAATCAGACTAAGTGGCTTATCTTTGAAGCCAGTGTATATAGTGCATCCTTTTGCAGGAAATATTTAAAGCTTTTTTTTTCTTACATAAGTTATTCAATTTTTAAAGCTTATCCTCATTTATGTAACCAAATGTGTGTTCCAAAATTCAGATGCTTCAGTAGCTTATTTTGTTGTCTGTGATCAGAGTGCTGCTCCAGCTGACAAGATATATAATTAACCACACCAATACAAAAGTAGGTCTCTATGCCTCAGGCTCCAGGCCTTTCTTCCACAGAACATCAGCTGCAGAAGTGACATTACTTTTGAGGCATGCATTAAAGCTGCCCTGAAATTGTTTTATTCCAGTCCCTTAGCATGAAAAGAAAGGGAGGTGGGGGTTGATTCCAGCTTAAAAAGGTTAATTAAAGCAAACTAGCTAGAGAGAGAAAAATGGAAAGAAGAGGTTTTTTACACATGTAAGATTGGATATGTAATTTTGAATCTAATTACACTTATATGCTGTTACGGGTGGCAAGAAAAAAGATAACTACACAAAAATGACAAGGCAGGAGTTTGCCTGAAATAGTAACATCATCTCATTTGCAGTTCACTGCAAGATACAACATATGAACTACGCCATTGTTCTAAGGGCTGGGGAAAACCTGGGCAGTGTGTCTGTGTTGCAGACAGCTATATGTTCAGTTCGTTAGTACCTGTAATAATTACCCCATAATACTGTTGGAAGCCTGAGCAAGGACTATACAGTATTTAAGAATATGAAGTAATTTCTGATCCAGTGTACTGAATATTAGATATGCTGTGCTGAGCTGCGATCAATAAATCATTACCTTGGCTTGTGGTATGTTAAGAAGAGCATTTGCAGCTGCCTCCCTCATTGCAGCTGTGGCTACTGTAGAAACCCCCAATTCAGTGATCCTTGTTTATGACTAGATTGATGGGAGGCAGTAAGCTGGGATCAGTGCTGAATACGCAAGGTAACACTCTGCATTTTTACCAGTTAATATGGTGTGGCTGTCATCTCAGTTTTCATATTCAAAATCTTTAGCACCCTGTATGATGGAGACTTGTGCAGTTTCTTTTTTCTTTTTTTACAAGAAAATCTGCTAATGAAAGACAGGGATGAAAAACATAATAAAACATGCACTCAGAATTAAAGAATTCTAAATCTTTACTTTTATTTTGAGTACCAGAATTGAAGGGAGCTCTCATCCTTTCCACTCAAAAATCTCCTCCTGTTTTTTCCTCTGATTGCAGAAATCTTCCACCCATTATGATGCTGATGAAGATGATGATGGTCATTTACTTTTTGATTTATATTAACTTTACGATCATTTAATTGATGATCTGATGAATCTATCATTTATCTGTCATTAATCTACAATTAGATTAATGATCTAATGATATACTGCCTCAGACTGTGGTGGAGTCTCTTCCTTTGGAGGCTTTTAAACAGAAGCTGGATGACTATCTGTAAGGAATGCTTTGATTGTTTATTCCTGCATGGCAGAGGGTTGGATTTGTTGGCCCTTGTGGTCTCTTCCTGCTCTATGGTTCTGTGATTTACATACGTGGCAACTTTGTACATGAAGGATGGAGAATGTATGACCCCCCTCCAAAATAATATTAGTTGGATTGCAACTCCCAGCTGCCATTCTCATTGGCTAGTCTAGGCTGATGGAACCTGCATTTCAACAGTATCATAAGGACCACATGATCCCCAAAACAGATAAGATCTGAAAGTATGTGCTTTCAGTTTACGTGTCGACTTATGATGGCCCATGAATTTCATAGAATTTTCTTAGACAAAGAATACTCAGAGGTGGTTTTGCCATTTCTTTCCTATGATGGTGGTCTCTCATCCTACCATCTTCACAAAAAGAAAAAAAAGAAAAGAAAGAAAGAAAGAAAGAAAGAAAAAGATACAGTCGAAACAATGAGAGAGAAAGGAACAGAGACAGAGCTAAGCTGGAAACCTGATATTTTTCCAAAAGAAGTAAATATGAGAAAGCCATAAAGAATAATGGCGGCATGTTGAGTGATCTTGAATATGTGCCTTTAGCTACATAACTTTCAAGAATGCAAGTATCCTCCAGTCTTGCACATATCTGTTCAGAAGTAACTCTTACCAAATTCACAGGGTTTTGTTGTTAACTGCCACCAAGTTCACTTATGTCGAATTTCCAAATAACCCTGTTATCAATAGCCCTGCTCAGCTCTTGCTGACTCAGCACAGTGGCTTCCTTGATTGAGTCTATCAGTCTGTAATTCGGTCTTCCCTTTTTTCCTACTTCCTCTTTTCCTTCTACCTTACCAAGTATTAGTGTCTTTTTTCTCCCTTTTTTTAATAGCATAACATAACAAGACACTACATACATAATTATTCCGCCATCACATCTATTCCACTACACCTATCCTGTTTAATCTGAAAAAGACACTGCCCTTCTCCCCCACACTTAACATACAATAAAATTGGTTTCCAACTTCCCCCAACATAGATTGTAAGTCAAAATTATTATATCAACTTCTGTTATATCAATGAAATATAAAAGACATTGCTTCCTTTGCTAATTTTACCATCTATTAGTAATGAAAACTATTAATTGATATGTTCATTTTTTGTAAAAAAAAAAATGCATTAATGACTCCCAGTCTTTACCAAATGGTGTTGTATTTTCTCTTATCAAAAATGTTAATTTGGCTGTCTCCACTAAGTCTTTCCGTTCCACCAATCTTCCTTAGTTGCAATCTTGTTATTCTTTCACTTATGTGCATATAGCAATCTTGCTGCCACTGCTGTATATTGTAGAATTTGCCCATGTTTTTTATCTTCCATCGGCAGATACAGCTCTGGTTCCTTCTGAAAATTTACTTTCAGTATCTTTTTCCCCATAAAATGAATTTGATTTTAGAATTTGTTGACCTTCTTACATGTCTACCATGTGTGACAGAACGTACCCACATATTATTTCCTATATTTATTTGATAATTTTTTATGCGTCTTGGCCAATCTTTCTGGCATCAAATACCATGTCTGTATTATCTTATTAAAATTATCTTTCAGGTAATAATACAATGTGAATTTTAATCCTTCTGACCACATTTTCCCCCTTGCTCTAATGTAATATTGTGTCCCACATTTTGAGACCATTTCATCATACCATCTTTAACCACTTCTTGTTCCATCTCTAACTTTAACAGGTTGTTCATCTGTACATAGTAATTTCGCAAATTCATTCTCGCTTATTTCAAAAGCATACATCACTTTATTTTTCTTGTATTTCTCTTCAGTTTGTTTATATGAAAACCATTGGAAGCTGAGCCCTTCCTGCATTAAGTGTTCAGTTGATGTAACTCTGTAGTGACATGATTCGATTTCCAATAAGTCATGATAAATTAACCATCTTTCTTTAGCCTTCATCTCTTTTCTATAAAAAGCTTCTTGGATAGATACCTATAATGGCATTTTTGGACAAAGCCTTGTTTTTTTTTTAACTCTACATTTCTTAGTAAGGCTCTCCTCACATAATGGTTATTAAAAGTATCATTCGCTCTACTTTTTTTCATACTAAGATATCCATGCCAAACAAATCTTAACTCATTTTCCCTCTAATTCAGAGCTTCCCAAACTTTTCATGTTGGTGACACACTTTTTTGACATGCATCATTTCCCGGCACAGTGATTCAGTTTTACTAGCAAACTGGATGTACCCAGAGGTGTATCTATGGTGAGGAAAGGCAGCCCTCCCTGATCCTGGCCTGCTGCTGTCACCTTCACCAGGAAAGGCCCCAGCGAGAGTGATGGCAGGGAGAAAGGCAGCTCCTTCCCCCTCGGTCCTTGCCCACTGCTGTCGCTCTTGCCCTGGAAAGGCCCCAGTGAGAGTGATGGCAGAGGGGCCAGGCTTGGGTGGGGGGAGTCTTTCTCAGCTGGGGAGGTGACACACCAACACATTACAGGCGACACACTAATGTGTTACGACACGCTGTTTGGAAAGCCCTGCTCTAATTCTATAATGTTTACTAACATTATCTACTCTAATCCACACCAGTCCACATGCAGCAAAGTATAGTTTCAGGTCTGGTGATCCCAGACCTCCTCTCTGTTTGTCATCCTGGAAATTTTTGTACTTAACTCTAGGTTTCTTTCCTTACCAAACCAGTTTTTATAGGTCACACTGCCATTGCTTAAGTATTAAGTCATTTGTCAAAATCAATATTATCTGGAATAGATACATCATTGTGGACAAGACATTCATATTTATCACTGTAATTCTCAAACATTACTGTCTTTTCTAGTGAGTCATGTCCTCTCACATTGTGCCCAAAGTACAACAGCCTCAGTTTAGTCATTGTGGCTTTTAGTCATCTTTTTAGCAATCCATGGTATTCATAGAACTCTTCTACAGCACTGCATTTAAAATGAGTTCATTTTCTTCCTATCAGCTTTCTTCAATGTCCAGCTTTTACAACCATACATAGAAATTGGAAATATGATGGCATGGGGTAGCCTAACTTTAGTATTCAGTGATACATCTTGACACTTGAGGATCTTGTCTGGTTCCTTTATAGCTGCCTTTTCAAGTCATAGTTTTCTGACTTCTTGACTGCAGTCTCCGTTCTGTTTCCTGATTGAGCCAAGGCATGTAAAATCTTGAATTATTGCAATGTCTTCATTGTCTGCTTTGAAGTTATGCAAATCATCTGTGGTAGTGACTTTTGTTTTCTTAATGTTCACTTAAAGTTCAGCCTTTTCACTTTCTTCCTTGTCTTTCTTCAGTTATCATTCCAAGTTTTTGCTTCTTCTGGTAGTAATATGGTATCATCTGCATATCTTAATTTGTTGATGTGCCTTCCTCCAAGTTTCACAGTCCTTCTCCCGTGTCCAATCCTGCTTTACATATGATATGTTTAACATACAAGTAAGATAGGGTAATAAAATGCAACCTTCGACCCTCTTGCCAACTGGAAGCCATTCCATTTCTCCATATTCTTTCTAGTAGCCTCTTGTCCTGAGTCCAGTTTTTACTCCCAACTTAAGTGTGCAACCCAGTGCAGTCTAAAGCTGCAGTGCTAGGTTCTGGTCTTTCCCACCATGACAGACTCCAAATGTGCTGGATTACAATTCTCATCATTTTTAACCTGGAAATAATAGGGGTTGAGGCCCAACAAGTCTGATAGATGCCAGGTTTTGGAATGCTGCTGTACATTCCTGAGGGTGGGACCTGTTAAACTCTATAGGCCTGGTATTACACTATTCCCACTAATTTTAAGTAGATCCATTAAAAGGCAAATACCAGTGAACTGTTGTAGGATTTGCTTCCAACTAAGTATATGGAGGATTGGTTTGTTGCTGTTGTACTACATCAGGAGGATGGGAGGTCTCTAGCAAGTCAAGGCATTGTGGCACTTAGAGCGCTACTTCTGTTCTTATCTTATTTCTTCTGAAGACAAATTGAAACCAATTTTGGTTTGTATTGTTTGTTTGTTTTCATTTCTCTTGCTAGCACTTCTCTTTTACAGTACAGTTCCATATGTGTCTACTCAAAAATAAGTTTTATGGACTTTAGTGGGGCTCACTTCTAGATGAGTACAGGTTGACAGCCATAGTCCCAAATCTTGTTGATGCACCTCAGCAGCATAGGTGGTGCTGGCAGAAGAAAAAGGCTATGGATACAGGGGCCATGCATGAAGAAAGACAGATGCTTGGAGCCTACAGATTTTGTCTGCTGTTCCTCACCATCACTGAACAGGACTTGAAAAGTGCAAAGGCTAGCATAGTACACCAAAAGGATTCTTGCTATTTTTAGCATTTACTGGGTTCTGTGATTGCTTCTTTGTTTGTTGATGTTTTCTGGGAAAGACTGCCAAAAGACAGAATAAATCAAATTGACTATAGCTGTGGAGAAAACATCTTCCTTCTTCTCTCTCCCAAAAGAATTTGATATGCACTGTCACTCATTGCGCAAAAACCCAACCTTGTTCACCTTGACATGAAAAAACTGACAGAACTCACAGCTCTCCCCCTCTCCCTGAGGGAAATTTTGCATATTATGTATTAGCAAATTTAGGTTTGTTTTGTCAGCGGCTGTGCCAAGATCTGGGATTTCCTTCCAAAGGAAGCTTGATCTCACCTCCTCCTTGAGAATCTAGTAAAAAAAATTGTCTTTTAGGAGAACATTTAGGGTTGGATCTAAATCTAGTCATACATAGAGGAGACCTACTGGGATGTATCCAGAATAGGACTTCTCACTGGAAGAAAGCAGAATCCAGAAATTGGAGGGGCAGTCCCGCTCTCTACTACAGCCCCTCATGCCCCCAAAATTTGTTACGGGGCTGGTTTGGGGGCAGCATGGACAACTGTGGGGAGTAAGGGGCAGTATCAGCACAACATTGTTACCATAATTACTCTAAATCTGGATCAAGCCTTTAGTGTTTAATTCTAATTTGTTGATTTGATTCATCTCTCTTTTTAATATTTTGAGTATTTTGACAGCCGTTACCTTATGATTTTCTGCTGCTGTTTTCAGGCTATGTTTTAACTTGAAATATTGTTTCCAAATTATTTATAAGTTGCCTAGCAAGCATTGGAGATAAGGTAGAATAGAATTTAAAAAACAAAAATATAAACCCAAAATAGAGTCACAGCCAGCTAGAGCTCAATTATATATAGCATGCCTGTTCAATACATGAATATGGTTACAATCAGATCCATGGCATTCTCATTTTAACTTTGAGATGTAGCCTTAAAACATCTTTCATGTAAATCTAAAAACCCACATGTGAAGTGATCAGTCCCAGCTAAAGAGGTGACTTAAAAATATCTGGAAAATTTCCAGATCCTTAAACATTTAATGCAATAATGCATAGAAATTTGATCATTTTGCACCACTTTGTGCTAACTTGAAACTAAACAGGGACTCTGTGGAAGGCTGGTAAAAGTCTGTTAGTGGATAAGATATTTGTAACCATTCATGGTGCATTGCAGTTTCTAAAAGGTGAGACAGCAAAAGCACACTTGCACACAATTACAATGAGAAAGAAAAGTGGGAAGTTTCTAAAGAAACCAGAATACAGAGAATTTTCAGATGAGCTGAGGTTTAAAGAGGCAAGTATAGGAAATCGAAGAAGGGGGAAATCACCAAAAAGAAATAGCCAACTCTTAGTGGGGAAAAGTCAGAAAAACAAAGGCTAGGAGCAAGTTCAGGCTTTCTAGAGAGGTTAAAAATAATAAAAAGAAGGTGGCTATGTGCAATGCAAGAGGAAGCACAAAGAAATGGTAGGGACACTGCATAGCAAAGATGATAAAGTGCTGACAAGGGACAGAGAGAAGACCAAACTGTTCAGTACCTTCTTTATCTCAGTTTTCTCCTAAAAGGAAAGCAGTGTTCTAAATTGTGAAAACGGAACAAATGATGTAGTAAGGGGGCTGCAGTTTAGAATAGATAAAGATGTAGTTAGGTACTCTAAATGAATTCAAGTCTCCAGGCCCAGATGAACTTTAGCCAAGAGTCCTGAAGGAACTTGTAGATCAGAGCCACTGTCAATAATCTTTGAGAATTCCTGGAGCAGAGGAGAGGTCCTAGTAGATTGAAGGAGGGAAAATATTGTTCCATCTTCAAAAATGGACAAAAAATAAGACCCGGACTATTACCAATCAGTCAGCTTGATGTTTGTACCAGGAAAGGTTCTAGACAGAGTTATAAACTTGTAGATTAGAGGAGTGCTATGGAAGTAGAATATCTTGATTGCTAGTGGGGTGCCTCAGGCCTTTCCAACTCCAAGATTCTGTAATTCTACAATTCTGTGATTCTAGCCGAAGACAGTGGATGTTGCTCTGATCGTGTGTTGCCTGGAACCCAGTGATAAAGCCAAGGATTCAGTAACCAATGAAGATTTATAAATAACAGATGTGTTTTGGTGAAAGGGAAGGTGTACGTGCAGATAGGGGGACATACTGTCTTCTAAATATTCTTTCACTACCGACTGTTCTTCCAAAGAAGCTGTATTAACTGACCTTTTATTGCAGTGTGTTAATATCAGTTATTACAGTAGCAATCAGCACAGGATTTTCAGCTGAAAGGTAATGAAAATTAGCAAGCTGTTTATAGGATTTTCTGAAGATGAGATTTAAAAAAATATTTTTATTGAGTTCTTAATATATGATTATAAAAAAGGGAATATATAAAAATAAAAGGGAGTATAAAAAAGGAAAGAAAAAGGTGGGAAAGGAATTAAAAACATATAGGACATGAATGTGAGCTAGGCGTACTTTAGCTAGCAACATCATTGTTTATAAGATTTATATTTACAATCCAGTTTATAGGATCCTATGAACACAAGAAGGGATGGGCAGCACAGCTACTTGCCAGTATAAAACTGTAGCATTCTTCATCATGCTTTAGTTGTTAAATGAACATAAATTTATACTGCTATTAGAAAAATTAATGACTCCTGAAATTTCATTCTATTGCTGACTTTATGACATGCACATTGAAGTGTCTTTATCAGCTTACAAAATCTAATCTTAATTATTTCCATTTTGTGTTAAGTGCCTAGCTACCTGGGAGTCCTTCTTGACATCTCAAGCAACAGCAGACATTTGCTTGGAAGAACAACCTGAAGATCAGACTTGATTTCCTCTTAAAAGGATGCATTATATTTCCATGGTATTGTCACTAGCCAAAGAAGTGATCTGTATAGGAGATCAAATGCAATTATCCCATATAACTTCTAGGATGTAACAGCATGTGGAAAACAAATGTATCGAAATCTCAGGTGTTCTGTCCTGGATTGTATTTGAAACATTGAAATGAGGAAGACACCAAGTTTGGATGTGGCACAAATGGAGAAATCTTACCTTGTTCCTTAGAGGGCTCCAGTGTTGGAGTCTCTGAGATATCCAGACCCTTTTCGATGGAAACCCATTAGTTGCAAGAAAGCAAGGAGGGGACTGATGCAAATTTTCCCCAGTGTTGGCACTTGATTCAAAGCTTGGTACTAGATCCAAAGCCTTTCCCATACTCCCATCCACTTCCATTCTTTTTCCCTGTCTTAATGTTGGAAGCCTTGGTGTTAAGAATCTAAGTGATGCAGAATGTTCTGCAGGAACTAGGAGAGGGCTTCCAAGGTCATTCTATGAAGGTGCCATATTTTCCTGCTCTGTGCCCTAGAGGAGGAAATCTGGCACCACAACCTTTGGTTTAGCATGACATGAATAAACTTGAGTTTTATACACACTCATTCCATCCCTGAATTCCAGCTTTCTTCTTCTCCATGGAATGTAATTTAGAAACCTTTGCATCTTAACTGGACTTTAAAATTATGTCCAAACCCTATGTTATGGTTAATATTCATTATAGTTTCTTGGAACAAGCCATCTTCTTAAATTATGGTCTGAACTTGGCTTCTTTTAACAAAGTGTAGTGTTAAAGTTGACCAGAGTTTGCCATGGATTCAAATTGGGGAAAAACAATATTCTGACTAAACATAAAGGAGAATTTCCTGGCAGTAAGAGCTATTTGACAGTGTAGTAGACTGTCTTAGATGGGGCTGAATTCTTCTTCATTGGAGGTCTTTATACAAGGTTGGATGTCCACCTCTCAGGAGTACTTCAGCTGTATATTGGTAAAAAAACAGGTGGTCAAACTAAGGCCAATTCCACACTAGACTGTTACAGTGCTATTATTCTACTTGCAACATCTTATGGAATCCTGGGGTTTGCAGTTTAGGGTGGGGCTTTTGAGGCTCCTCCCTAAACTGCAAACCCCAGGATTCCAAAGGAAGTCAAAAGTGGAATAATAGCACTATAACAGTCTAGTGTGGAAATGGCCTCAGTGGCCCTTGTGGTCCCTTCCAGTTCTGTGATTTTGTGAGGCTATGTTTGGATAACTTGGTATGACATTTATCAAAAACAGAAACCAAAAGCTTCTAAACCTCTTGTCACCACACCAGAAGGGGAAGAGAATGTGTGTGTGTGAGATAGTGATCTGTGTTTTTCTTGTAATGCTAAACTATAGTAGTGTTATGTTCAAACTGGACAATGAGTATGAGTGATAGGAAAAAAAATATTTAATAGTTTTCTGCATATATTTGATGTCTGTTTTTTAAAAACTCTGTAATTTGGATATAAAATATTTTAAATATGTCAAAATATCTCCGTTTTAATAATAAAAAGGAATTTTTCATCTTTATTTTCTGTACTCATTAGTACAGTCAAGTTTAATTTTGGGATTTATAAAAACTTTATAATAATATGGAAGTGGTATTGTTTTCTAGCAAATGTTTTGTAATCAAAGGGAAAACATGGATAATGCCAGTTGTAGTTTGCACACCAATTGCTCTGACATATTTGACACGAGGGTCTGAAATTCCTTAGTTTTATATGAAACATCATTGTTCAAAAAGCCATTTCATCACTCTCTGTATGTGTGTGCATGTGTACATGCATGCACATGGAGGCTGTAATCCAGTTGGTTAATCTAAACTAGAGTAGATCCATTGAATCAATAACTGAATGGTGAGTCAATACATAAGTAAGTCTAGATGAATTGAATTGAATGGCTCTACTGTGGTTTGGGCAAACAATAGGATTTAGGCCAGAGTATGTAGTCCTCAGAGGAATATGCTTCCCCCCCCTTTCAAAATAATTCTAAATTGTGAGAAACAAGCAGTGCAAGCTTTTCTTGATCTATCAGTAGACTAGTCAATTAAAGTTTTAACTGGCAAATTTTGATGAGAGGCACCTACTTTTGGAGATCCAGTATGATGTAGTGGTTTGAGCATTGGACTACAATTGTGGAGACCAGGGTTCAGTTCTCTGCACAGCCATGGAAACCCACTGGGTGACCTGGGGCACACACACTAACCCCCCAGCAAACATTTTTTAAGAAGAAAATATTAAAATTTGTTTTTTTAAAAAAATGAGTGATAATTCTTGTGATTAAATGATCAGATCTGTTAATTGCTTTTAAAATCTCAAAAATATATGTGCACTAAGTTTCTGTGGTGTTTGCTGAATTACTAACCTGCCTTTTCACCAATTAATAATCAAGTCCCATGGATGGAAAGGAGAAAAGCAAACTTTCAGTGCTGCCAGACTCACCACAGCAGAGTGGAAGACAGGGAGGAGCAGTATTTCATCTGGAGGGTTTTCTCCATTTGGGAGCCATTCATTTCTAAATATGCTCCAGTGAATCCAGTGAAAAGGAAATAATCATTGTCAGTTCCAGGAGTGGTGTAGAATTGCTGTTTTTTAGGGAAATATGCTGAAGAGGGCTAAAAGTAATTTAGGAACTGTAGGTCCAAACCTTCCCCCAGCAACGGTAGAAACACCAAGTTTTGCCTTTACAGATATTGAAGGTTCTCTTTTGAAGAGACAGGACAACAACCGAAAAAGGATTGTTTAGGCCTGATCTCCCCTTTTGATCCTTCTTTCCACGCTGGGACATCCAAAGCATCTTATGGCTCCTACCTGGGACCATAGACTGCTATTGATCAATCACTAAAAATGACATAATCTTTTGATGAGCCTTGTAAATGGTACATTCCTGCAAGTAATGGCAGATGCTTTTGACACCCATTAGATCTATGCATGTTGAATTAGAGGCTCACACTTTCCTTTCAGGGCACAGGGAAAAGAAAGGGAAACACATCAGGAATGATGGGCTGGTGACCTGAAAGGCAGTTCACCTGTCAGAAAGCAGACTGTTCAAAGCTAGAATATAATCTCTGTGGGGTGTTACACTAGTGGAACTACTTTTAACTGCATTGTGTTGTGTAGTGAGCTAGTGTGTCACTGTTAGCCTGTCTGCTTCCATCCTCCCTCCCCAGCATCATGGATCCAGGTAAGTACACATTACATTCTGCTGCCATTATACAGAGCTAAGGAGATTTTGTTCCTTAAATCCATGACAGGCTTAAAGCCACATAATAAACGACCTTCATAAAATGCATAATGTTTCCAACATACACTTCTTTCAGGTTCAAGGTTTGCTATGTAAAAAATTTCCCTACACTGTTGTTTCTTTGAAAAATATGTGTCATCTTATCTTTTTCTAATTCACATTTCTGTTTTCATTACTCAACAAAGCTGTAAATTAAGGAGGGGAGAATCTCATTAGCAATGTACAAACATGAAGCTCTTGCACATCACAACACTGTCTGTTCTATAACCTTCTTTCTCTCTAATATTTGTGCATAAATTATACTAGTCAGTTCTCATTCTTGTGATTCATTTATAGTGGCTATTATATGGCATGGAGAAGAGTTTTGACATCAAACTGCCACTAAGAATTTTTTTTAATATGCTGTGTTTATATTTATGACTTTTCTGGGGTATTTTTTTTTTCTTTTTGGTCAATTTATTACTCATTCAGCCATGTTTCTGGAGATTCATTTCCTTTAAGTATTCTTGGATGTCAACATTTGTTTTTTCTTAGTCCATAGCTCACACATTTCAAGTGGCCTTTTTAACACCCTATCTGCCAGCTTATTTTCAGGGAAATGTCCTTATGCTCTACCTACTTTATTTTAATAACAGCAGGCTGCTGATTTAATTTGAAAAAATTCTGAAGTAAACTAAAATCAGAAAGAGAGCATTCTGTAATGGTTTGTGTGCTGAGCTAGAAGTCTGGAGAGAGCAGGGTTCAAATCCTTACTCAGCAAAGAATCCCAGTGGGTGGCCAGATCATACTCTCTCAGCCTCAAGGAAGGCAACAGCAGCCCCAACTCCTCTTAGCAAATCTTGCCAAGAAACAATTATGATAGAGTCATCTTAAGGTTGCCATAATTCAGAAACAACTTGAAAGCACATAGAAACAAACTACAAGCTCCCAAATTCAAGATAATTCTAGAAGGACTTTCTATATCCTCCTCCCACTTGTACAACATCTTATGTTTATAGACTATTCCAGAACTGCTTCAGAAACATAAGGTAGAGAGAATTGTGTAGCTACCCCACTTCTTGGGTAATATGCCATCTCTTATTGTCAACATATTATGACAAGCTAAAGTGTTCTAATTTGGGTTCAGGTTTGTATTTGCATGACAGATTTCTCCTATAAACACTCGAATGATGCCCCGGCACAGGTGTAAAATCAAAATAATGATGTTTCAATATGACCATTTTACACACACCCTCCCCAAAACTGCTTTTGCAGTTACCTGTCCATGCCTTTACTCCCCTTCTGTTTTGATGTGTGTATGTGCCTTCAAGTCACCTGTCAACTTACAGCAACACCATGAATTTAGTGTACACCATCATATATGAAATAGTAGATTATCCTTATGCAATTATTCCCAGATCCCCCCAAAATAGAAACCTGATCCAGAAGCAGGACACTGACAAATTCTGCACAAGTGTGGGATGTTCTATGTTTGATCCTTAAAAGGGATATAGAGACAAAGGAACAGGTTTAGAAAAGATTAACTGTTGTACTAGAGAGTTGCTAGTGTCTTCTGATTCCCACTAAGAACAAACCACAGCCTCCTTCGAATTAAAATGTGCATTTTAATATGAAACTTCATCTATACTATGAGCTAGTAATGCAGAAGAGGGCAATTTGTGGTCATCCATCTACTGTTAAACTGAAACTCCCATCCACCCGAGCAAGCATAGACAAAAGTGAGGAGAGCATGTGCAGGGCCATGCTCCTGTTCTAACTACAAGCAGCCAGCTTCGCAGAAACAGCCATTAACAACAGGTAGTGCCTGTTCCTATACTCTGGGAAGCAGATGGCCCCATATAAAAATATCTCTTCATTTGCCACAATACATGTGCTTTGCCCTAAAAACAAAGCAGGTCAGTGGTGTGGACAAGTAAATTCTATGAGGAAAATTCAACAAAGGGAGCTATGTTTCGCCTGGTGAAGAGGACTGGGTATATAGGAACAGTCTTTCAGATCTTACATGGAGAAGAAGTCAAATACTTGTATAGTACTTTGCCGCTCCAGAGAGCATGGCTACATCAAATTGACTCAACTTTAATGGGTATATTTTGGTAGAATATTAGGAGTCACAGTTTGACAATAGAACTAGTTAGCTAGAGGGTGAAGGGTACACTGCTTGAAAAGCTCTGAAACAGAAGCTGGGCAGCAATTGAGGATGTTCCAGCTCTAGATTCTGTATCTCAAGCAACAGATTGGGCCAGACAGTCTCCAAGGATCCCTTCCAGCTGTATTATTCTATATGAAATTACTTTACACTAGTAGGGATAGGGTTCGGGAACTTCTTCAACATGTTGAAAGCTGTGGTAACCCATATTTCTTATTCACAGCTGGTTATTCAAACAACCTAAAAACAGGACATTTTTACCTCTTTCCTTTGAAAACAGGGGCATGAAATCTGCTTCATAATGGCAGTCAGCACTCCAGACTAGAACAGGCCAAGGCACAGATGGAAAAGCTTGGCTGTGAAAGTTCCACCTCCACGCACTTTTTTTTTTTTTAAAAAAAATGCATAAATAAATTTGAGTCACAAAATGACAAAATATGCTAACAGACTTTCTGTACTGTATTTATTACAATAATGAACAAAGGGAGTTAAATTTACACATGAAATACTTTTAACATGATGACCTCTTTTAAAATTATTTTTGTTACAATTTCTACTTTGGAAATGGCTCATTATTTCCTTACTTATTTTGTAACTGAGGGCAAATTTCCAATGCCTCTCGGTAACTGTCTTTTTTATAGTTTTTAAAAACTCGTAATTGTTATTATGTGCACCTTTATCCATTGTCTGATACATGTTACTAAGGCCATTTCTGCACGTTACTTGATCCTGTCGTCCTCCAGTCATGATCCGAACAGTGCCTTTGGTGGGAAAGGACCACAATGGGAATGCTTCTCTCTGCTTCTGGCTGGCTCCCCGTGGAAAGGAGCACGACCGACATGCGCCTGCCTTCTGCAGTGCAGCCAAACTCTTTTCCATGCTGCACTGGGGCAGGAAGCACCTCCATTCCACTTCCTATCTTTCCATATAGCCGGGAAGAATGGAAGCATAACACAATTGGTGTCATTGATGGAGAAACTTTATCAATGATTTACCCACGATCGCACCGGCTGGTGACATGAGAAGGACGGGACTATTACTAGGTCATGCAGAAGCTTCATTGTGGTCCCACTCCTCTCGCTCCCCATGTTGGGATGCAGATGTGGTGTGAAAAGGGCCTAAGATAATATGTAGCCTTTATCTGATATTTATTACTAAGATATTCTCACAAGACAAAACAAAATTCTCACACATTGAAAACATACTGGCAGCCAGCACAATTCCTTCAGAAGAGGTGTTATATTATATCTGAATGGAATTCCAGTGAGCAGTTGAGCTGCTCCATTTTCGCACTAGCTGAAGTTTCTGAGTCATCTTCAAGGGCAGCCCCACATAGAGTGCATGGCAGTAGTCTAATCAGGAAGCTAACTATGCATGAACTTTTGTGGCTATGTGGCATGGACTATCAATGTCTGAGGCCCTTTCTGCACAACATTGCTGTGTCATTTCTGCCACAGGATGGCAGGGTCAGCAGGTTGCGCTTCCTCATGACATCGTCGCCGTCCCGCTGTCATCCTGTTGTGGAGCATCGCACTTGCACAGTTTTTGCAAAACGGAAAAAATCCATTTTGCGTCTGCGATTGCATGGTGCTCCCATCACTTCTGACCATGCAGAAGCTATGGAAGCGCATTGGCGACACTTCCTTATGTAGCACAGCAATGGAAAAAGCCCGGCTGCACTGTGGAAGGAAGACATGGCACCACTGCATTCACTTCTGCATGGACGGAGCAGGTGAAGAAGGGAGAGTTGCTGACACACTCCCTTCTGGACCCAGGACTGCAGTGAGATGACATGGAAGACCGTCATCATGCGGAAATGGCCCAAGAAAGGCTGTAGCTGGCAAACCAGTCGAAGCTGACCCCAAGCACTCTGAACCACAAAGTCTATCTCCAGTGACAAGGATGGATCTAGGAGTATTCCCAAACTACTCACTGCTTCAATGGGAGTGCAACTCCATAAAGGACAGATAACCTACTCAGATCGCAGACTTAAGAACTGCCAATCCACATAGTCTCCTTCTTATCAGGATTCAAATTCAGTGTATTCATTTTCATCCAAACACCTATGACAGCATCCAGGCACCACTCCAGTACTTACACAGCCCCAACCAACTCCAATGACAAGGAGAAGTAACACTGAGCATCATCAGTATACTGATGGCACCCAACCCCAAAACTCCTAATGACCTCTCCCAGTAGCCTCATATAGAATCATAGAATAATAGAATTGGAAGAGATCACAGAGAGCATTGAGTCCAACCCCCTGCTATGCAGGAGCATACATCAGAGCACCCCAACAGATGCCCATTCACCCACTGTTTTAAAACCTCCAAAGAAGGAGACTCCACCACACTCCAGGGCAGCACATTCCACTGCAGAACAGCTCTTACTTTCAGAAAGTTCCTCCTGAGGTTTAAGCGGAATCTCTTTTCCTATAGTTTGAATCCATTGCTCCTTGTCCCAGTCTCTGGAGCAGTGGGGAAAAAGCCTGTTCTTTCTAAGGTATGTCCTGTCATACATGCTGGATCATTAACATTAAGTAATTAACATTAATTAACATTAACATTTGGACCAGCAAACTACTAGTGTCCTGTGCAAAAATAAGTTCAATGTACGCCTGTGTATGGGTTTGGGGAAGGTTTTTTGGTCATTGTGGAAGCTGACATCAGCCTAACCAGAACTCCCCTTTGGTAAAGAATGATGGGGGTTGCAATCCAATACCTGGAACATCATGCATTCCTCATGCCTGATCTAAAGAGAATGAGGAGCCTGTAGTCCTACCGATTTGGACCACAATCCCGACTATCTCTTGTCACCGGCTAATGGAATTTGGTGCCCCCTCACAGACACTTGGTCCATGGGCCGCCCCTCAATAAGAGACAGGGATGTTTGCAGGCCCAGCTCTAATCTGAGGGAGAAGCAGCCCTGGTGGCGCAGTGGTTAAATGCCAGTACTGCAAGCCACAAGGTTGTGAGCTCAATCCTGCCGGGCTCCAAGGTTGACTCAGCCTTCCATCCTTTCGCAGGTCGGTAAAATGAGTACCCAGCTTGTTGGGGGCATGTATAGAAAAATGTATTGAAATACATGCTATTTGTAAGTTGTTCGCCGCCTCAATCCCTATGGAGAGGCGGGATACAAATAAATAATAAATAAAATAAATGAATAAAACCTGGGCTAGCAGGTACTGGGGGCACCAGTGGCATTTCTTATCAATGGTCTTTGTTAAGCCATTCCTTTCTCTTGTTGAATAATTCTGCTTGAAGAAAGGCCTGTACATGCCAGGTAGCGTGTTCCACATCTCTTAAATGATGCTTGTCTATGACCATAATAATAAAGATTCATTCACATCTCTTAAATTAACTTGCTTCCTTTGGTTGTAGCTGAAGACTATATCCCATTGCTCATGCTGCAACAAGATTCAAATGGCAGCTCCATTAAGTCCTCTGCATGGAATGAGGAGGGGGAGAGCTCATTGTTTGCTTCAAGCAGTATAATGCCCTAGGAAGACCTTTGATATTGACATTTGCCCAATGCGACCTGTGTTTACTTGTGGGGTGCCTGGGGTGAAGAGGGGGGAAATACTTTTGTTCACTCTCTTCTATTTCAGGTAGTTCAAATCTGAGAGGCTTCCATAGTGGGAAAATGTAGAGTAAACAGCAGTACTCTGAGGTATTCAGAAGAAAAACAGCTCAAGCAAGGAGCTTATCATGGTGCATTTTGAACAACCACTCCATACAAACATTGAAAGAGTACCTTGATTCTTTGGCCTTGCTGGTTCTGACACCTACATCACAAACCCACACAGTCCTACTTCCTTCCTTTTCCTTTGATGTATCACTCCCCGGGCTTGAGACCAGAACTAGTTGCTGCAGCTAAACCATCTGTCCATATTTGTTAGTTATCCTGTTGGAGAAGATGAAAGGAGGTGAGGGGTGGGAAATAAGGGCCAGAAATCAACAATTTGAAACAACTGCATCAGATTTTTGAGGCATAAATATCTTTGCCACTTCAGAAGAGAAAGGAAAGAAAAAGAAAGAAAGAAAGAAAGAAAGAAAGAAAGAAAGAAAGAAAGAAAGAAAGAAAGAAAGAAAAGACAGTCACTATGGTAATATCTATATATATTACCATCCATGCAATTTTCATTTTAAAATTACTATTTGCTTTCATGTTGAATTTATATGTGCAGAGCTCCTATTTCTTAATTGTTAGCAAGCTGGTCCTCCTTTTGTGCAAATTGCTTCATAGAGGGAAATTGGGTTGTCATTTTGTCTGGAAGTGTAAAAGTTGCTATGGGGAATTCTCTGGTTCTATTCCTTAGAGAGCTAGCTGAGGCTTTTAGTTGGCAGAGATGATAAAAATGATTGGTTTGTACATCCAGCTTAGCACTTTGACCTTTTGACATGCGGTAAAACCAAGAGAAGCTCATTTCCCCTCTTTATTTTACAACCCAAGCCCCTTTCAAATGTGTCCTTTTCAATACTGATCTAACAATCAGCAGCAGTAAATTTGCTTTTTATATTTGTGTACGTTTTGAGTGCAGGAATGTTTGGCTCAAAGTCATGTCCATAGCAACATAGGTTTCTCTTGCACATACAGTTCTTATCGGTAATTGCCTAATGAGGGAAATGAGAGAATTTTAAAAAAAGAAATTGTTCATCCATCTAACAATCAGCCTATAATTCATTATTTTAATATACAGAGCACGAGCATACAACCCTTGTTATAGTACACAGAAAGGAATTGCAACAAAATGTTGCAGCAAAGCAATTTTCTCTCCAAATCAATTTTCCATCCTGTCCTCCAGTGGTTATTAAGCATGTGCAGTCCTCATTTAACTCCGTGGAACTGGGTTTTTTTATCTAAATAATTTCTTGCACCTCCAAAAATCATGGAGTTCATTTTTACTCATGCTTCGTTGAGTTTGCTATATGGCATAGAGTAAACAGAAGATAGTCCTCCAGCCTTTACAGGAGTACAAATCCAACCAGCTTTCACTAGCATAGCCAATAGTGAGGAATGCTAGGAACTGCAGTGCAACCTCAGGAGAGCTGCATTTTAGCCACTCCTGCTATAGGATGTCCATGTCCCTGATAACAAAGACATTAAACAATGGCCCTTTTCGCACGGGCCTTTGCTCGCGCGACAGCCCCATGAGCCTCGCGGGAGTGGGAGCGTCGCTCGGCACGACGCACTCCCACTTCCGCCCGGCTCACGGGGCTGAAGCTGCACGAGCGTGGGTTTTTTGATTTTCGCGTCCAAGCGAAAATCACCCCGCGCTCGCGCAACGCTCCCGGCGCCCACCCGCACTTACCTTTCGTGCGGAGCCTCCGGGAGCCAGCCGGGTCGCGCTTCCTTCCCTCTGCCCCTGCGGAAGGAAGGAGCGGGGTGGGGAGCTAGCGCGACGGACACGGCGCGCGCGCAGGGGGGGGACGCGACACCGCCCGCTTCGCACGGGGGAGGGCGGCTTGCGCGGCAAGCCTCCTTCAGTGCCGCTTCCCTGCTCGTTCCTTCGCCTGCGGAAGGAAGGAGGGGGAAGCTGCAGCCTCCCGGAGGAGCCTTCTTGCGCTTGCCGGCCTCCCCCGCTTGCGCTAGAAGCCTCAGTGCGAAAAGGGCCAATGAATGGCTTACCACCAATGGCTGGAAGGTTACCACTAATGAAAACATATGTTTATATTGCTTCTCAACAACTAAATAATAGCTCCTTGTGAAGCTAGTTTACAAACTTAGCTGCCAATCATCGGGTACATAATCGTGAATGACATTAGTTCCTAGATGCAACAAACATGCACACTCTTGCTACACCTAGGAATGTAAAAGCATGGACCAGTGAAGGAAGAACAAGAGATGTGTGTTTCATGAGTTAAGTAATATAAGAAGACCCAGCTGCAAGACTGTAAAGTCCAGGGCCCAGATTTCCCCATCTGTGCCACTGACTATAACCATGAAGGAGGCTTCTAAGGTCTAGGTTTCTCTTTAGCCCAACCACCATCTTTAGTTGCAGTTCTAGTAGCAATGTACTTATATTTTCTTACATTTCATGAGCAAGAGTGCCTCATCACATCAAGAAGCACCATCCTCCCCCCGCCCCCCCAAAAAATGTTCAACTGCCACAAGATTTCTTGTCTTTGAAAATGTGTTGTGGACAACTCTACACAAAAACATGCACTGTACAAAAAAGGCTTATTTTGCACAAAACCCAAGGTCAAGGTCATGCATCAGGAGACACGACTACAGAGACTACAGGAAGATAGCTGGATATATTAATTACTCACACCCTTGCTCTCTGAAAACTCAGAAATGATTTTTAATATTGTAAGTCAGATTTAGAACATCATAGTTGCTGAACTAGATGATAGCACCTTCAGAAAATCATCCATGTACAAACATTCTCATAATCTCACTTGGCCCAAACAGGACTTTTAAACTTCTTCATTTTTGTGTGTCATGGCAAAATATGTGAATATTTGCATTCCTGGGTCTCAGTTATGCTTCCTAAAAACACAATCGCCCAGAGAGAGAGAGAGGAACCTCTAAAATTTTCCAGCATTCTAGTGCTGTATACTTTATGCAGGGAGGCCTTCTTGTGTTGCTTACATAGAGCTCAGAAAATTACTTTTATAAAGTAAATTGTTCCCATTACTACAAATTTTTGCAAAGTGAACAATTACATTTGTTATTACTCATTCTATTTTTTCTCTCCAAAAGGAATTTGTTGCATTGCTCGCTTTATTCCTGATTGGTTTTCACTACTTTTTGTTACTTTTGTGAGGAAACACCTCAAGACTAACAAAAGAAATGTCATGAAATTTTTTTTCCAAAACAAAGAAGAAGAAAAAACCCCTTCCAATATGCCGAAAAATCTCTTTTAAAGCAGAGCAGTAGATGGCTTCTTTGTCAGTGATGTTGCAAATCCACTCCAGGTTTTGGCCTGTACGTCACTGAACCTCTCTAATGTGCTGGATTTGTTCAGTACCTTAGATAGTTTCTTTAAAGATGAGACTAAAAGCCACAATAGATTCATGGAAGCCATAGCTGCCACTAGCTGAAAGTAACTAGAAATTGTTAATTGTTAATTACACCAGCAGAATAACTTTATTCACATTCATTATGTTGCTTTTGAGATGTAACTTTGTTGCTGGTTCATTACTGGGGAAGGGAAATGCAGGTAACTGACTGCACATCAGTACATTACTTGTAACCTGCAACATCCCAATATCATGCCAGCCCATGGTTTGTCATTCCCCAAAAGGTTTTTTCCCCCTCAGATCAGTTGACAAGGATCTTTTTCCATTACAGACACAGTCTTTGTTCCTTTGAATTACCTGACCCAGAACACAGCTGATTCAAGAACCTCTAACAGTTGCAGGGGTCACTAAATATGTTTGGTTATCAACCCAGTCTCTACAGTATTTGTCAGTGATTGACTCAGACTCAAGTCAGGCTTAAGTCACTTCAGTGACTTGACTCAGACTTGACTTGGCAAAAATTACACAATGACTCGGCTTGACTTGAGACTTGTATATTTGTAGTGACTGACTTGCTGCCCTTGGTTCAGTAACATAACATTCATCCAGAAGCCTTATGACTTACTAGTCACATGATGATCTGTCTCCAGCCCAAAGTGTGGACACAATTCCCAGAGCAAAAAGCAAATGGGTTAGACAATGGTCCTGAGGTGAGGGTGAGGTCTGCTCAGCAGCCTGTCCCTGCTACATATAGGATGAGCTTTCTAAAACTTTTTGTAAGAGCAGAAGGCAAGACTCGTGCCCAGGGTACGGGACACGTATCTCTCAAGGGAACAAAAAATGTGTTAGGCAATGGGCTTGAGGAGGAAGGATCCTTCTTTCTAAAGCTCTTGAAGCTTCAGTAATGGAGAATAAGAAGGATCTTATTCCCCACTTCTGAAAAAGCCTCCAGCTTTGCAAATGGGAAGTAAGGATCCTTTCCTCACTTTCAAAGCTGCAGATGGCAAAATCACAAAAGTGGAGGGCCAACTCTTCTTAAATTGTGAAAACTGACTTTTTTCGATTCTGTCCAGAAATTCTGGAAGACAGGTTGTGGTATAAAGTTGGCTCCCAGATTTGAACTTGACTCGAGACTTGACTTAAAAGTATCTTGCAAGGACTTGAGACTCGACTTGATACTTGAAGGTAGAGACTTGAGACTTGACTTGAGACTTGGAGTAAAAGACTTAAATACATCACTGGTATTCATCATCTTTTTTCCTTGTTACTAGTTACTACCTCCACTCCTCCCCTAAGATCATGGGCAAGGGACTTCTGGAAGAGCTACCAGTGTGTCTTAATTTTGTACTGCAGTATGAAGAAGGTTAAAAAAAAGAGAGGGGGAGGGAAAGAGACAGAGACAGAGGCCCTTTTCGCACGTTACCCGTTTACGCGGCTGGGGGGGGCGTCTGCGGAGAAGCCTCATCTGGAACGCTGCCGCTTCCCCGCTCCTTCATCCCGCAGGTCGTTTCCTGGTAGCGAGACTGTGTCTCTCGCGCCCTGCCCCTTCCTTTCGCAGCGCAGCCTGGGAGCTGTAGGCTACGCAGGGGGAGGAAGCGCGACCAGGGTGGCTTGTTGGTGCACCGCATGCAGGTAAGTGCACGAGAGCCCTGAGAGCATTCGGCTTAAAGCTGAAAATAATAAAAAGCATGATTGTCCCGCTTTAGGCTCATGAGTGTTGCGGAGTGGAAGTGCGTCGTAAGGACCAACGCTCCCATTTACGCAACGCTCAAGGGGCCCTCGCACAAAAAAAAACTGCATGCGAAAAGGGCCAGAGAGTGTGTCTCAGCTGTTGCTGGATTTAGGTGACTTTCTCTTTCTCTGCCCCACAAGCCCTCTGGCAAGCACATGGCACTTAGCACACAGGCTGTCTTCTCCTTACTGAGATGTGGATGTGATAAGAAACACCTGGCAAAATAAGTGCTGTTTCTTTTCTTATGCAAACACATAACACTGTGAGGAAAAACCCCATTTCTCTTTTAAGCCCTTTTGTGATTACTAAAGGATGGAGGGAGAAGCAAAGGCTTCGGTGTCTGAAAGGAAATTCTGAAGAAGGAGGGAAATTCTTGAGGGCAGACAAATATGCCAGCTTTTTCCTCTTGCTAGCTGCAGAGCTCCACTAGTGAGAGCTTCCTATACAGTTCCCTTGGCCTCTTTCCAGGGCACAAGGAGCACTTGTGCCTGGCATTTATTGATGCATTTGTGGTTGCAGAGAAGATTTAATTCCATGGGGCATGGATGCTTCATCCGAGCACTGCACCCAGCAGAATATCTCCTTTTTTAGCCTCTCTGGCAGAACTGGTAGCTGTACTTCCTTTCGACCCTTCCATAGCTGAAAGCTGTCCATCTTCTTTTGAGGAACCATTTTTCTGTCCAGTTTGTTGTTATCCTGGCTGACATAATTAGAATAGATTCACAGTCACATCTTGTTTGTCCATCCTGCTTTTTGTTAACACCCATGTTGCTGCTGAAGTTATTCCTGCTGCCATTGATACTGCTGAGAGCCTCCTCCATTTCTCACTGGGGGGGGGCAGGTTAGGGATCATTTTTATATAAAGACATGACCTTTGGTATAATTTATTATGGGAAGAATATCAGCATCTAATACTTCATGAAATGTTTTGGTTGGGATTGTGCAACTTTTATTGATATAAGGGCTGGATCATCTCCCAAGATGCCTGGCAAGGGCTGCATGACCAGTGCTTGCCAAGGCAGATTACCAAATTGGGCAGTGCCATTCTTGCTCTTTCACATGGACACTCACATACTCCACTTAAGTAACCACAAACACCATTTAGGCACATTGATTTTCCTCCATGGGCCATTTCATTTGTTTTCCCTTTTTGTGTGATGGAGAATGGGGCAGCCATTTTCTCCATTTTCAAAGAGAATATGGAATTCCCTTCACCAACTCTTCTGCTCATACTTTAAGGGAAATGTGTATTCTCTATTATTATAATTTTTTTCATTCCACAACAGAGATATGTGCCTCAACTATCATAACTGCAACTTGAAAAATTAGTGGGGGAGGGGAAAAAATTGAGAAATCATGAGCTTGATCCAATTATGTCTACTCTTTGGTGACCGGTCATAAAGCATTGCCTGCTAAAGGCAAGATAAGTAGGTGAAGAAAATCATGTGCCATTACAAGCAGATGTCTTTCACTATTTTGGGGAACCCTTCTGCTAAAAGTGTCTAGTTTACTGAGTACCTAAAGTTGCTGATTAATACTCTATTCCAGGTCAATATGGATTCAGTGAATGCTAGTTTCATTTTCTAGCTGGCAATGCCTGTTCAAAAAGCTTTGTTGTTATTGTTGTAGTTAAAATGAATGTCTCAGCTGTTCTACATCCCATAGCAACATGCACAGAAAGGAAACAACAATGTCTTAATTACAGGGCAGCTGAACAGCTACAAATGCATGTTCTATGTCTAGATTTTTCCCTGGGAGTTGTAAGGAATTCACACTGAGTTTTTTTTAAATGACATTTCAGATTGTGATCTTGTAAAAAGACTTTCCATTTTATAAAGAAAGACCAATTGCTATAATTAAAGAGATTGGCTCATCCGCCATTCCTCCCCCCTTGCCCGTCAAACCAAAAAGGGAAAATGGAGATATATAGTGACTTCAGTTTGGCCCTCCTACTGAAAAAAGAAAATGTTATCAATTTTAAAGTATGCCAAGAAAGAGCATAGTTATTAAACTTTAACACCCAGATGGTAGCAATGGGAGATGAAATGAGAATGACCTTTCTGAATGAGTGCTGAATGTTGCCACATTCAATGGAGAGGCACTCCTAATATAGATCCCTTGGGTTTTTCACATAGTGTCATTTTTCACTGCTGTCACATGGCTAATCTGGATCCTACAGATAGCATAGTTCTCATGAGGATTCATGGGATGTACTGTGTGGCTGTTAGCTTCATGGAGCATAGTAAAAACATGGCTGCAAAATGACAGCAGAATCCCCCCCCCGCCGTCTGTCTAGGCTGCTGTCTCACTTGTTAGCTGTTGTTACTCAACTGTTCTGTTGAATGTGGTATTGTGTAATAACAAAGATGTCATTCAGTTCTCATTGTCCACCCCAGGTCTGACTATTTTGGAGCAGACTCTTCAGTCCAGAGGATCACTTGCAAAGGCCAAAGCATAACAAGATGACAAAGATGGATCTGGATTATTCCAAGGTCTCATCTTATTGATAGTCCTTTGAGTATTCAATCAATCAATCAATAAATCAGTAGCTGTAATTAGAAAACTAGCACATCAAGGAGAAGCTAGAAGTAATGATATTTCCTGACATCTGATTTCCTTTCTTCCTTTCCTTTCAAGAACACACATACACCTGCTGTCCAAAATGAAGCCAGAAGACAAATGTACTCTATAATGGCCATTTACACATTGCCAAAAAGGGCAAAGAAAGAGAGCAAAAAGGACAAACATTTGCATAAAATGTGCACATGCTAACATACACAGATATATGGATATCAATTCAGAAATTATGGGTGCATTTTAATTGCTAGTTCCAACTATAACAGAATTATCCATAGGATTTATGTAAGTTTTATATAAGTCTCATGCATCCAATGGATCTAGTGTATTCAGTGGGGCTAATTATTACATTTATCCCAGTTATGTTATATCCCAGAATGTTATATCCTAAAAATAAAGCTGAATGGCAAATGCTGTCAAACATTAGATGAGACATTACAAGCCTATCAAAAGTTCCTAACTGAAAAACATCATACAAAGTGGAAAAGTCCCCTGTGAAAACAGCTTAATTCTCATTGCCAATGTGTAACATATAGCCAGGATAATATTGGGTGCATCTCAAAACATATCCTCAGACCATAAGAGATGGTATTAAAGCCCAATATTCCCTGTGTAAACGGAGTATCCCCTTAGATGCTGTGCCCTCAAATTCCTTGCAACCATGGAGATTCAGTAGCAGATAATTCAATTGGAAAACATCCCCTAAAGGCAGGCAGCTTGACTTCTGCAATATGCCATTCTGCATCCGCGTGATAGTGATGGTGTCAACTACAAAATGTCATTGCATGACAGCTTCCAAATATGTCCATATACCAACTGTTAAATATAAAATATTGAAACCAAATCTTGTTTAAGCAGCAAATTTATATACCCAGACATTTGTAGAAGAGCGCTTGGGCGGGAAAGCCCTTGGCTCTCCTAGCATGAACTCATCTTCCCTGTGTCCACTGTAACATTCTTCAGAATGTCTGGTGTCGCGGGGGAGCTTGGAATGGGGGCCTGACTATATTCAATAAGCTCATGCACACTGACCCTGATTTGAAACTGACTGGCTATATTTCTGAGGAAACAACTGGCAAAACCACCTCTGAGTATTCTGTGTCTAAGAAAACCCTATAAAATTCATGGGGTTGCCATAAGTCCACAGGCAGCTTGAAGGCACATTTACACAAAACAGGAAACAAAAAGGAACAGGGAGAGAGCTACTGAATATGCCCTTCCCCCTCATGTTATTTAGTAATGTATACAGATGAAAGCCCAAACAGACCTATGTTATGGAGAAAATTGGAAGAATGGAGAAAAGAATATATATTAGTTATGTTTGTTAGTCCTACATATATGTGCGTAGATGTATAGAGCCAGAATGGTGTAGTGGTCTGGGTGTTGGACTACAGCCTTGGAGACCAAGGTTTGCTTCCCCACTTGGTCATGGAAACCTACTGGAGGACCTTGGGAGCATCACACAATCTCAGCCCTAGAAAACCTCATGATAGTGTTACCCTGTAAGTTGGGGGTCCCAGGAGGGCGCCCAAATAACCAAATAATAACACAAGTTGGGGGAATTTAACTTGAGCACTCTCTCAGCTAAATGAGAGGCAGGGTAACTTTAGCAAGGATCTTCAACCCTATGTATACAGCGTCAGGTCAGAGAGGGCTAGACAAGGTTTTCAAAGTAACAAACAATATTTTATTAAAGACAAGAAACAAGCAAAACAAGACATAAACTAACTAACTGAGAAATAGAAAAGGAGAGCTTTTCGGGAAAGACAATACAACACCTGGTTTCGTCGTCCTGGAGAGAAGTGGGGGTGCGGAAGAAGAAAGCGCAATGTGGTTCGCTGAGGGGAGTTCCTCCAGACTACTGGCAGCAAGGCGGGATGGAAGTCCAAAGTAGTTTGAGGTGCTCCCGAAAGTGGGGACATTTTATAGGGTGGATTTTACCTACAGGCTATGTCATGTCCGGTGAGAACAAAGGAAATTTGGACTTGGACAAAGGAGATGGAAAAGGTCAAGTTTTGCATGATGGGGTTAGCTTTTGAAACAATAGCGTGGCCAGTTCGTTAATGGCCCAACATAAAGAAATGGCTTGGCTCTTGGCTGTGTGGCTTTGTGTGTGCACGCCGAGCAAAGCCGGTTTGCAGGGAGGTTTTGCCCTAAAGCAACGGAGAGGCTTAAATTGCCTGCCTGAATGGGGTTTTGGAATGTACAACCATTAACGGCCATGCCCTTATGTGCTTGTCCAGGGGACCTCTGCAAACACATGGAGTAGGGTGACAGAGAAAGGTCAAGCAAAGGCCAAATTATTTGATATCAAAAGGATATCTAGTGCTCTCACCAGACATTTCATAACCGTGATAACAATAGGTTCACTTTAGGGTCAACATGAGTCAAAAACAACCTGAAGGCACATAACAACAACAAATGTATATGTATGTGCAGGACTAAGAAACAGAACTAAAAAATATGTAAAATGAGCACAGTGTTTCAGCTTCTACCTTCTTGAGTTGCTAAAGATGAAACTGACTTGCATCTGAAGTGGCAGTTTAGAGCACTCAAGTTTTCAGCATTCTTCAGTAGAAGATGGTATTATTATCCCTAGACTGAGGCCTTGAGATCTTAGGGTCTTAAGTCTATAAATCCAGAAATTCTGCCCTTTGTTCAAAATGCCAGAAGGAGATGGCACTTCCAGGACAAATGTGAGAGAACTGATGTTGCTTTGCTTTTTGATCAAACACATGTACATACACAAACACATCTGTTAAAAAAGAATAAATCTGTTTCAACCCTCATTTTCTTTCTTGAAAGCAACTCTCTTTCTACCTTTGTAAGGAAAATATGCATTAATTTATTGCAGCTCACCAACCCTAAAACATAGAAATAAGTACGGGAAAAAGAAAAGAGCGACATGCAGCTACTGAAATTGCTTTCACATTGCACAATTATAGCACTGTGATTCCACTTTAACTACGATGCCTGCAATCTTTTTGTAGTTTGGTGAAACACTAGAAATCTTTTTCTGAGAATTCTAAGCCTCTTTCTTACGCTGCAAATCCCAGAATTCTGTAGAATGTTTTCATGGGAGTTAAACTAGAATCATGGTGCTATAATTGTGTAATGCAAAAGGCCATGAAGCTTATCTAGAAAACAGGTGTGTGTATGTGTATTAAATAATGCTTTGTGATTCTTGATACCCCATCTAAAGAGGCTTCATGCATCTATCCCTTCATCAAAAAGCATTTTTGCCTAATTTGTATTGTGTTTTGAGTAATACTTTGGCCACTGGATAGGCTCATTTCAATTAAGGTACTTATTAAAAGGCTAATAATATGCTGCTCCTAGTTTCCCAATTTAGCTCACAAACGACTGCTAAGTGGTATGATCACTACTTAATTCAACCATGGCTGATTTGGAAAATGGAGGTGGAGGGCAAGAATGACATTTAACAGCCAGTTTTATACATAAAAGTATAATATGATTGTAGCAGGCATTTACAATTTCAAAGGTTGTTTTGGGTTCAAAAAGTGAAATGCATTTATCTGTGGATGCCTCACTGTATTGAACTGGAGATGGCACCAAATTCAGTAAAAACCCATAGTTACCATTAGCCACAAATGCTTCTCAAATGAGAGCTTACATGACTACATCCAGGTGGCATTCATTCTTTAATTCCCATACTTCTTACATGCAGCAGAAATGAGGAATGGTATCACTATTTAAGATTCCCTCACTTATGTCAGTCCTATGTGGGAAGAGGGGACTAGGATGAAACACACACATCTCTGCCTCCTCATCATTCTTGAGATTTTCTCTATGTGGATGGTGATTTGCATTCAGAGGAGAGCCTCCTCCACACAGTTTTAGTATTGCATTTTCCCCAAAGCAGTGCATATAGATTACACAGAGCCTCTCCGCATTACACTGTTCTAGTGCTTTTATTCCACTTTCAACATTTTGTGTAATTCTGGGCTTTGTCATTTACTGAGGCTAAAGGACTCTCTGGCTGAGAATTCTAAATCCTTCCCCCACAAACTGCAAACCCCAGGGTTCCCTAGGATGTTGAAAGTGGAATAATAGTACTATAACCTTGTAAGGCAGAAAGGCCCACAGTTAGAGTCACTTGATACCACTTCAGTGGTTATGGTTCCATCCTCAGAAACTTGGGATGTCTCTACTAGACAGCTCTAGTGCATTTCCCTGAACTGGAGCGCTCTAGCTGAAAATTCCAAGTACCTCACCAAACTACAAATCTCAGGATTCTCTAAGATGAAGCCATTGCATTTTAAAGTATCATCAGAGTATTAACAGTTCTGCAGTGTAGGTATACTCTAAAATCTCCAGGGAAAAGTTCAGTGACAGAACACAGCTTGGAAAGTTAATTTTTAAAAAACTTGTCCATCTTGTTAATAATTGTTAATTTTTTCCATCTCTTTTTTCCATCCTTTAAAAAAATAAAAGAACCAAAAGTTAAGAAAACAATCTAAAATTTGGTGGGGAAAAAGTCTCCTCAAATGGCCCATAAAGCTTGTTTTACTAGGAAAAACAGTATTGGATAAACATTACTCTCCACCAAAAAATAGTCCTTATTTTATTTTGAAAATGGAAAAAAAAGGATGCATTAATGACAACATAATTATGTGTAAAGAGGAATATCTTTTGTAGAAAGTCATAATCCCTGTGAAGAGGAACAGGACAGACCTTTATCATTTTCAGATGTTTTTAATTCATGATTTTAAGTGTGTATTTTTATACAGTCAATCAGCAGTCCTGGCTTACTAAGATTCCTCAGGATATTAAATAATTGATTAATTATGTGAATGAATGAATTAATACAGGGCTGTGGGTTCATGACCACTACATGAAAATTGCATCCAGAAGAGAATGTTTACCATTTATAGCTCCAGAGCCTAGTCTGGAAACAATTGGCTGGCATTCTTTTTTTTTTTTTTAATAATTTTATTCAAATTTCAACAAATGAAACAAACAATAATTTTTGCAATGTTACATGTAGTGTTATTCCTTCTTCCTTTCCTTTCTGGATTACAATTATTGATGTTCCCTCTATTTGTTATATTACGCATCGCAATAAAATGTTAATAATCTATAATTTGTTAGTTCCTGCTATATATCTCTACTTTACTCGCTTCATGATATTTCGTTAACTGTTAACTGTATATTAATTGTTATCATGAAAAATTTAATACCTCCATCTACCCCCAACCCAAATCTGTAACAATCTTCCACTCTTTGTTTATGTCCTCATCTGATTTCCCTTTCAATCTTTGGTAAGTATGTCCGCATTTCTGTTTTCCATAAAAGCTGTCCACCACTGTTCCGTTGTGGGTGTAGTTTCATTTTTCCAAAATTGTGCATGTTCAATACGGGCCATCGTCACCATATACAATATAATTCTCCAGTGTCTCTTAGCTGGTGTTGCATCTAATATATGTGTCATGTTTAACACGTAAAATTCAGGTGACATCCCAAATTGAATCTTCAAAATTGAACTTATTTTCTTATGTATTTCTTTCCAGTATTTTTGTGCTCTACGGCATGACCACCACATATGAAATAATGTGCCACAATTCTCTTGACATTTCCAGCATTGACCTGTGCCTGTCTTATAAATTGTCTTTAATTTTTCTGGTGTCATGTACCATCTATGAAATAGTTTGTAATAGTTTTCTTTTAAATTTTGGGCAGCAGTAAATTTCTTTGTACGTTGCCAGCTCTGTTCCCACCATTCTAACTGTATTGAGTGTCCAACATTTTTATTTGTTTGTTTGTTTATTTATTTATTTATTTGTATCCCGCCTCTCCATATGGATCGAGGCGGCGAATGTGCCCATTGTATCATTGCAACTTTAACTGTCTCTTTCTCACATTGTTGTTGTAAAATTTCTTTGTACAAATGTGCTAAGAAGTGTGGTGGATTTTCTCTTAACAGTCTCAGTAAATGAATTTGTTCCTTTTGTTGTATTCCATATGTTTGTACATCCATCTGAAATCTTTCCTTTAGCTGTCTATAGGGAAACCAGCTTAATTTTATTCCTTCAGTTTCCAATTTCTCTCTTGATTTCATCTTCACCCCGGGAAAGTCATCTGCTATGTCTAATAAGTCTTCATATGAAAGCCATTTATCTGTATCTTTCCATCTCCCAAAAAAGGCTTCTTGCGGGGAGACCAAATTAGGTAACTGCCTTATATTCTTCTTCTTGTAGTCATTCCATATTCTAAGTAGCGATTTCCTTATAAAATGATGCGTAAAATCTTTGTCGACTGCTGCTTTTCCATAAAACATATAGGCGTGCCATCCCATTCTTAAATCTGCTCCCTCTAATGCCAGACAATTGGCTGGCATTCTATCGTGCAATTATGATGTCATAAGTCAGACTTGCAACATCACAATTCACTTCTGCGTTTTCATGCACTATCACAATGACCAAAAGTCTGAGCAAAAAAAAAAAAAAGTCCTTTCAGGCCATAATGCCCAGCCCCTCAACATGGCCATTTTTTAGCTGCTAGACAGCAGCAAGTAGTGAGTGATGAGTGGTCCAGCCCTTTTCCTTTTTGCTGAATAAGAAGTTACAGGCATCACTCATTTGCCTGCTCTGTGGCAACTCAGAAATAGCTGTGTTGGGGGGGAGTGTGGTTTAAGAGGTAGTTTTTCGGGGGGAGCACAGGGAAACATAGTTATGAGATGTAGCTGTGAGCCATAACTATGGCCCTTTCCGCATGGAGTTATTAAGGCAGGTCAATGTGTCTTGCCACAGAGGTCTTTTGCATGTTGGAGTGGACTAGGTTCGGTTTATTTATCTTTGTTCTGCATGTAATTCTGGCTAAATGCACCCCCATGTGGTGGTAAAGTGCGCTATTTTAAAACCAGAAGAAATAGGTTTTCCAATTTTCCAGATCGATCTGATTCATACTGTCACAGTGGTGCAGACATGTACATTCACACCAATGTGAATTGGTGGTCAGGGGAGGGCTCATGGGGGGGCAGGGGGTAGTATGGACTTACGCACATACGCACATTGCACATGTATGCAATGACATACTAAACCATGCAAAAAAAGGGGGAGGCAATCAGAGCTGATGGGGCGGGATGAGAGGAGTAGTGGGAGTGGCCACAGCGGAGGCAGTGTGGATTCATGAACTTGTACTCCTCCGAATCAGAATGGAACATACGCAGTACCTGTGCGGAAGGAAATGAGGGAAAGTCTGCCTTGTTTCAAGCCCAGGAAATCCAGTAAGAAACGGCATGAATAGATTCACCAGCCTCATGCGGAAAGGGCCTATGTCTCCCAATGCTGCATATCACCCAATCACTGCTATCTCCAGGGCCTATTTGGATGGATCTGTCCCCTCCCTGAAGCTTTCTTTAACTTGGGCAATTCTGTGCTATCATTTAGTTACTTTTGTTTACAGCATTTCTGCCCACTTCAAAGTCTGCAAGGCAGCTACATAGGGATGGGGGGCAATTTGCCCCAAGCGGCAATGTTTTGGGGGCGTCCCAGTCTGTAGCAACACCCCTTCGCTCCCTGGCCATGTCCCACGCACCCTGGCTATGCCCCCATGCACTGCAGCCACTACCCAGTGTACAGTGGCCATGCCTCTCATGCCATAACCTCCCCCTCCTCCTGCCTCCCCCTCCATACACTCCAAGCTCTGCCATTGCTTCAAGGGAGTTTATCTTTGTGGTGCCCTTTCTTCTCAGAGTTCAGGAAAGTATGCAAAGCATAAATTTGGTCACCCCCCCACCTCAATTTGACAGTGTCATGGCAAAGGGCAAAAAGAAACCTTTAGAAGGTCACTCTCACCCTGAGACCTTCCTGGAAGGTCAGCCATAAGACGTGTGGTTACCAAAGCAAGGGTCAAGCTCAGTTAAGAAGATCTGCTGGCACTTCATGCAAAACTCCACACCAAGCATAAGGTAGAGCCATTCCTCTGAAGGCAATGTCCGTGGGAGGCTCAACAGACCCCCCCCCTTCTCACCAGCAGGCAAAATCGATTTCATTTCACCAGTCCTTTGACTGAATAAGTAGTTCTGAGGGGTTTTTGATTATAATTTGTTAAATGCTTTCAAATTAATTTTTAAATTACTGTTAGTAGTATCATTTAGTTAATTTTTTCTTTAAAAAGAAAGAAAGGAAAACTTTGTATCATATGTGGTTTCAGTTCTATTTTGTTTTTAATTGATACTATAAGCCCCCTTGGGTTCCGTGATATGGGAAAGGTGGGATACAAATTAATTAATTAAATAATAAATAAAATAAAGAACACACACACACACACACACACAAAACGCACATAATTCAGGGGAGACAAAAGGAAGACACCTTTCAAATTGTGAAGAACTGGAAGGGTGAGGATGAAGAGAATTAAACAAAAACAAAAAGGTAAAAGCAAAAACAAATATTTTAAGGAGAGCAACAAGAGCAGAGGGTAAATGTGGAACGAAGGAAGGAAGATTCCTTGTGTTTGTGTTTGTTTAATTGTGGCTTAGGCACTGCTAGCTGGAAAAGGCTGTTGTTAAATGGCTGCTCTGGGGGTTGAAAGGAATGGAGCAGGAAGGCAGAAAACAGGCATTCTGGAGCCCTAGAATGTTCCAGAACTCATTATGTGCGAATCAACACATTAATATGTATATATGTCTGTGTGCTATAGTGGTTTGAGCATGGGACTACAACTCTAAGGCCATTTCTGCACTAGCCTGTTATAGGACGATGATTCCACTTTCAACATCCTAGGGAATCCTGGGGTTTGCAATTTCAGGAAGGGCTGACTGGCCCGAAACTGCAAACCCCAGGATTCCATAGGATGTTGAAAGTGGAATTATTGTACTATAACAGGCTAGTGCGGAAATGCCCAAGACCAAGGCTTGAATCCCCACTCAACCATGGAAATCCAGTATGTGACCTTTGGCAAATCACACTCTCTCAGCCTCAGAGGAAGACAAAAACCCTGAACAAATTTTGCCAAGAAAACCTCATGATAAGTTTGCTTTAGGGTCCCTATAAACTGGAATGAGTTGAAAGCATGCAACAAAGCATTTCCCAGAGGAAAGAGCAGAGGAGAGCTGGGCCTGTGAAGACATCCTAGACCAGGTGTGTTTTACAGGCTTGTTTTTGCTGTGCTTGTGGGGCCTTGCTTGTTTTTTTGCTCTGCTTGTGGGGCCTTGCTTGTTTTTGCTGTGCTTGTTTTTGCTGTGCTTGTGGGGCCTTGCTTGTTTTTGCTGTGCTTGTGGGGCCTTGCTTGTTTTTGCTGTTAATTGCTTGCTATTGTTTGCTGGCTATTGTCCTGGCCGTGAGCTCTGCCTGATCACACGGTCTGACTAACAAGGGGGAGGAGGTAGCTAGCGGGGAGGAGCTTTATCAGGAGCTACCAACGGGCCTCTAGCTCATTTCCCAGAGGAAAGAGCAGAGGAGAGCTGGGCCTGTGAAGACATCCTAGACCAGGTGTGTTTTACAGGCTTGTTTTTGCTGTGCTTGTGGGGCCTTGCTTGTTTTTTTGCTCTGCTTGTGGGGTCTTGCTTGTTTTTGCTGTGCTTGTTTTTGCTGTGCTTGTGGGGCCTTGCTTGTTTTTGCTCTGCTTGTGGGGCCTTGCTTGTTTTTGCTGTTAATTGCTTGCTATTGTTTGCTGGCTATTGTCCTGGCCGTGGGCTCTGCCTGATCACACGGTCTGACTAACAAGGGGGAGGAGGTAGCTAGCGGGGAGGAGCTTTATCAGGAGCTACCAACGGCGCGCGCCTTTGGCTCGCGCACTTGAACTCCTTTACTTTCTCGAGCTTCTCCTGTACTACTCTCTGTAGTTTCAAGGATGGAAGGAGAGGGAGCTTCTGTAGTCACCTGTAACACTTGTGGCATGTTCCTTTTCTTGCCACAAGAGGTTCTCGGATACACCTGCACCAAGTGCAAGCTGGTCACCTTCTTGGAGGAGAAGGTTCGCCAGCTGGAGGCATGAGTTTCTGATCTCCACCTTATCAGGGAAGGGGAGGAGTTTTTGGATAGCGAAGAGAAGACCTACCGGAACTCCAAATACACGGAGGAGCTGCCAGATCAGGAAGCCAGTACACTGCGCCAGGAAAGGGAGGCTTGGGCAAATGTCACACGGAGAAGTAAAAGGACCAAAAAGGTAACAGAGACTCTTAACCTACACAATCGCTTTGATGTACTTGGACTTACAGACAAAGAGGAGCACTACGCAGAGGGAACAGAATGTCAACAAGAAAGAATCCAACATCGGCAACAGGAACTAGATCAACGCTCCCAGCCTCAACAGAATGCTCAAGCAGTCCTGGTAAAACACGCGTATCGAGGAGCCCAGGGGAAGCCTCAGAAAAAGCGAGTTCTGGTTGTTGGGGACTCATTGCTAAGAGGAATTGAAACAGCAATCTGCAAAATGGACAAGCTCAATCGAGAGGTCTGTTGTCTTCCTGGGGCCAGGATCAACCACATAACGGAGAGGCTAACCAGGCTAGTCAAACCCACTGACTATAAGCCCCTCATTTTGGTTCATGTCGGAACAAATGACACTGCGAGGAGCAGCTTAAACCACATTGCAAAGGACTACGAGCGTATGGGGACGAAGCTGAAGGACCTTGGTGTGCAGGTGGTCATTTCGTCTCTCCTCCCTGTTCAAGGATACGGCGCATGTAGGGAAAGGGCAATAGTAGAGGTCAACAACTGGCTCCGCACATGGTGCCGCCAACAACGGTTTGGGTTTTTGGAACATGGCCTGAATTTCCATGAACATGGGCTTCTGGCGAGGGATGGGCTGCACCTCACAAAACTAGGCAGGAATGTATTTGCAAACAGGCTTGCAAGGAAGATTAAGAGGTCTTTAAACTAAGTTCCACTGGGGAGGGAGACAATATTATTCAGGGCAAGGACTCAGAGAACACAGGGGGAAAAGGCCCAAATGATACTGGACAAGTAGTACAAGTGGCCAATGGCGGGAGGAGTAGATTCAATAGTACAGGACTTGCAGGAAGGGCCCAGGGACTTAAGTGTCTCTACACTAATGCAAGGAGTATGGGAAACAAGCAGGATGAGCTTGTACTCCTAGTACAAGAAAATAAATACGATTTGATAGGCATCACTGAGACCTGGTGGGATGAGTCTCATGATTGGAATATAGGAATAGAGGGGTATAGCCTATTCTGTAAAAATAGACCAAACAAGAAAGAAGGAGGAGTCGCCTTGTATGTCAAGGATGTTTTCACCTGTGAAGAGATCCAGGACTTAAACCCAGAAAGCCAGGTAGAGAGCATTTGGGTAAGAATTAAGGCAGCCAGAAACAATAGGGATATTCTGGTGGGGGTTTACTACAGACCTCCAACCCAGGCTGAGGACTTGGATGACGCCTTCCTCAACCAAATGACTGCACATTCAAAGAGGAGGGATACAGTAATAATAGGAGATTTCAATTATCCGGATATATGCTGGCAGTCAAACTCTGCCAAGACAGCAAGGTCCAGCAAGTTTCTTGCTTGTCTTGCAGACAACTTCATGGTCCAGAAGGTGGAAGAGGCCACAAGGGGATCAAATATTCTAGATCTGGTCTTGACCAACAGGGATGACCTTGTGAATGAGGTAGAAGTGGTTGGATCTTTAGGGGGGAGTGACCATGCCCTGTTGGAATTTAGCATTCAGTGGGAAGGAGAAGATAAGGGTAGCCAGACACTCATCTTAGATTTTAAAAAAGCGGACTTCTGTAAACTTAGGGAGGTGCTGGCTGGAATTCCGTGGTCAGGAATAGTGAAAGGGAAAGGAGTTCAGGAGGCATGGGAGTTCCTTAAAAAGGAGATACTGAAGGCACAGTCTAAAACAGTGCCAATAAGGAGGAAAAATGGAAGGCATCTGAAGAAACCAGAATGGTTGACTAAAGAGCTCTCAGCTGAGCTAAGAGTTAAGAGAAACATGTATAGGAAATGGAAGAAGGGGGAAACCACCAAAGAAGAATTTAAGCAAGTAGCCAGGAGATGTAGGGAGGAAGTCAGAAAGGCTAAAGCACAGAACGAACTTAGGCTGGCCAGAGACATTAAAAACAATAAAAAGGGTTTTTTTAAATATGTCCGCAGCAAAAGGAAAAAGAAGGAGACAGTAGGGTCGCTACGCAGAGAAGATGGCGAACTACTCACAGGGGGAGAGAAAAGGCAGAGCTACTTAACATCTTCTTTGCCTCCGTATTTTCCCAGAAGGATACAAGCACTCAACCTGGAGAGAGGTGGTACAGGAATACCTGGCCGCATTGGATGAATTCAAGTCTCCAGGGCCAGATGAATTGCATCCTAGGATATTAAAAGAGCTGGCAGAGGTCATTTCGGAACCGCTTGCTATAATTTTTGAGAAATCTTGGAGGACAGGAGAAGTTCCAGCAGATTGGAAGAGAGCAAATGTTATCCCCATCTTCAAGAAGGGAAAAAAAGAGGACCCAAATAATTATCGCCCAGTCAGCCTGACATCAGTACCCGGAAAGATCCTGGAGCAGATCATTAAGCAGTCAGTTTCTAATCATTTAGAAAACAACGCGGTAATCACGAAAAGTCAACATGGATTTCTCAAAAATAAGTCATGCCAGACTAATCTTATCTCTTTTTATGATAGAGTTACTAGCTTGATAGATGAAGGGAATGCTGTGGATGTAGCATACCTTGATTTCAGTAAGGCCTTTGACAAAGTTCCCCATGACATTCTTGCAACGAAGCTAGTAAAATGTGGGCTGGACAGGGCTACTGTTAGTTGGATTTGTAATTGGTTGACCGACCGAACCCAAAGGGTGATCACGAACGGCTGCTTTTCATCCTGGAGAGAAGTGACTAGCGGGGTGCCACAGGGTTCTGTCCTAGGCCCAGTGCTGTTCAATATTTTTATCAACGACTTGGATGAAGGAATAGAGGGCATGCTCATCAAATTTGCAGATGACACCAAATTGGGAGGGGTTGCTAATACGCCAGAGGACAGGATCAAAACTCAAAATGACCTGGATAGATTGGAGAGCTGGGCCAGGGCGAACAAAATGAAATTCAACAGAGAGAAATGTAAGGTCCTACACTTAGGCAGAAATAATGGAATACAGAAATATAGGATGGGGGACACGTGGCTGGATAGCAGTACGTGTGAAAGGGATCTAGGAGTCTTCATAGACCACAAGCTGAACATGAGTCAGCAGTGTGATGCAGCAGCCAAGAAAGCCAATGCAATTCTTGGCTGCATCAATAGGAGTATGGTGTCTAGATCGAGCGAGGTACTGGTACCACTCTACTCTGCTTTGGTTAGACCCCATCTTGAATACTGTGTCCAGTACTGGGCACCCCAATTCAAGAAGGATATTGACAAGCTGGAGCAAGTCCAGAGGAGGGCGACCAAAATGGTGAGAGGCCTGGAAGCCATGCCCTATGAGGATAGACTTAGAGAGCTGGGTATGTTTAGTCTGCAGAAGAGGAGGTTAAGAGGGGACATGATAGCCATATTTAAATATTTGAAGGGATGCCACATAGAGGAGGGAGAAGGCTTGTTTTCTGCTGCTCCAGAGACGAGGACAAGGAGCAATGGATTCAAGCTGCAGGAAAGGAGATTCCACCTGAACCTCAGGAAGAACTTCCTGACAGTCAGGGCTGTCCGGCAGTGGAATCTGTTGCCTCGGAGTGTAGTGGAGTCTCCTTCCTTGGAGGTTTTTAAGCAGAGGCTTGATGGCCATCTGTCGGGATTGATTTGAGGGTGTTCCTGCATGGCAGGGGGTTGGACTGGATGGCCTGTGTGGTCTCTTCCAACTCTGAATTTCTATGATTCTATGATAACAACAAGAGGGTAAGACTTAACACCATCATCTACATATGAGGGTTAGCAATTGAGTATTGTAAACTTCCTTCTTGGGTGAAACTTATCGTTCTTTTCATTCATTGTGAAATGCAGAAGGCAAAAACACTGCTCATTCATTTAAGTTCTGTTTGTTAATCATACGCGTGCACACACATGTGAGGAGGGGGAATTGCACAGAAACCACCAAAAAATATCTGTTTTTCTGAGAGACTGATAAATTCTCGGTTACATGGAACATATAACCCCTCCTTCAAATAGCTCACTGGCTACCAGTCTGTTTTTGGGCAAAATTCAAAGTGTTAGTTTTGACTTATACAGCTTGGGTCCAGACTGCCTGAAAGATTGTATCTCCCTGTATGAGCCTGACAAAGGCCATTTCCGTACTAGCCTGTTAGAGCGCGATGATTCCACTTTCAACCTCCTCTGGAATCCTGGGGTTTGCAGTTTCGGGAGGGGCCAGGCGGCCCCTCCCGAAACTGCAAATCCCAGGATTCCAGAGGAGGTTGAAAGTGGAATCATTGCGCTCTAACAGGCTAGTGTGGAAATGGCCAAAGTGAGAACACAGGAAAAAGCCTTTGCAGTGACTGTTCCCAGGTTGTGGAATTCTCTCCCATAGGAAGTTTGGTTGGCCTTCTTTCTCCTTTCCTTTTGCCAGAACTTCTTTATTCTGACAGGCCTTTGGCCTATAATTTATGTGGCAGAAAAGGCTTTTTAATGGGGTTGTGTTTTTGTCCTTTTCATTATATCTTACATGCATTTTATACTGTTTTAAAGCTTCTGTTTTTAACTGAACCTACGTTTAATTGCCTTTTTTTTTTTAAAGAACTTTTGTATAAATACTGTTTTAATTGTCCCCTGGTTTTTAAATTCTTGTAAACCACTTTGGATCCTGTATAAAGTGAAAGAGGAGATATTAAATAAATAAATAAACAAACAAACAAACAAACAAACAAAAATAACTCATGTTACAGGGTTTTCTTCTTTTTTTGTGGGGGGTAGTATGGAAAGTCAACTTCATCAGTCTGAGCAAGAAAATAGACGTGGATTTTTTTAAATTAGATTGGATTAGAGATCAGCGTGGCAGGAATGAGTCATCCCAATGTTAAGATTGTCAAGAATACATTTTCATGGCATACTTCCTGCCTGCACTCATAGAACCTCATTACAGTGTGGTAATTAATACTTATCTGTCCTTTGATCCCAATTTTGACCCATGGAAATGATCTTGGAATGGAATTAACTGTCGCCTGTCAGGATGAGAATGTTTCATAGCATTGATGGCAATGAGATAGAGTGTAAAAATTCATTCAACAAATGCAGATAATAAAATGAAACGTCACATTTTATTAGACACTTCCATCCCATCTGTCTAAGTGATTTTAAATGCCAGTATATAAAAAAGAATAAAAAAGGAAGAGGCTGGCCACATTCCTTGGAGATGCTCAATCAGTGCTACACCAATTGGTCTTTTAACAGTTACTTTCCATTAGTGGGATAATTTGTCAACATTAAAAACTACTAGAAGAGGAGAGAGGGGAAAACTAGAACTGAGTGATGGCAAAGAACCGTTCTCCATCTGTGTTCTTTTTCTTGTAAGAACAGATCCATAGACTTCTTGTAATATTCCATGTTGGACACTTAGAAGGTGTCCACTGTTAAATGGAGTATTCCAAAAGGCCGTAGAAGAAACCTTCTTGGGAGTTGCTAAGGTGTATCACTGACAGCTAATGGTCCTATCTCATTTAGGGTGGTTATGTGTCACTTGTGATTTTGGCCATTTCCACACTAGACTGTTATGTTGCTATTATTCCACTTTCAACATCCTATAGAATTCTGTGATTTGCCATTTAGGGAGGAGCCTTTGAGGCACCTCCTTAAACTGCAAACCACAGGATTCCATAGGATGTTGAAAGTGGAATAATAGTACTATAACAGTCTATTACAGAAATGGCCTTTGAAAAGTTACTTTTTTGAACTACAACTCCCAGAATCCCTCAGTCTGTGAAGAATTCTGGGAGTTAAAATCCAATCAAGTAGTTTCTCCAGTGCCTGATCCTACCTCACTAATTTAAGAACTGTCAGAGAAAATAGTGAAAGCAAACAGAACATAGTGGTTTGACTATTCGAATAGGACTCTGGGAGACCAAAGTTCAAATCCCTGATCAGTCATGAAAACTCATTGAGTGATCTTCAGCAAGTCTTCTCTCTCAGCCAGATGAGAAGGCAGTGGCAAAACTCATCTGAATCAACCTTAGCAAGAAAGCACTGTGATAGGTTCCTCTTAAGTCATGGTAAACTTGAAGGCACATAAAAACAACAACTGAGGTGAGTGGTCTGTCTGAAAGGCTTTCATTTGATAGTCTCCTGAAGATACTCTACTCCAGGTCCAATTTAAAAATAAGAAACTCTAAGGAGGAAGAGCAGAGAAAAGCCTTGATGTTGCCCACCATCTAGTAATATCTGGACTGGACTGAGTAGGCAGTCAGATCTTCTCGTTCCCATGATATCATAGTGTCCCAATATTTCAATGGAAATAATTATGATCAGTTAATGAAATGAAGTGACTATGATGAGATACACTATATTTCTTTTAAAATTATAGTAATAATTTCCCACTTTGCAGCAATACCTGTAAAAAAGCACATACACATGTTATATAAAAATATGCCACCTTTCAACCTCAATTATAGCAATGCCCAAGTGGTTAACCAAGTCATTCCTGTACAGTTGCTTTTTAAATATTGGGATGTGTTTATTTTACAAGGGTTGGTTTTGATCAGAGGATGTTTTAGAGGACCTAAAATACCCCTTGAAGTGCTTCATCCAGTGCAGATTGAGAGGACATAGCTACTCATTTGGATACCATTACATGTGGAACAGCTACATTGTGTGTATTTCATTGTGTGTATTTGTCATATAGAGCTGCAGTGGATCATGGCTTTGCAGCATGTGAACCATGTGTGCCACAGCTTGAAATGAGATGTGTACATCACATGTACAAACCCAACAATGTACACCCTTAGCAACAATGTGTGAAGCATTTCTTTTTGAGATATACATCCCAAAACATAGCAGAACCAACTGATGCAGTATAGACTTCGCCTCAAGATGAAGTGTTCTTAATAAAGATTCCATTTGGAAAGTTTTAGGTCAATATTCCATAAATCCATAAATAATTAGCTATTGAGTGTTTGTAGAGAAGCACCAAGAGATATTATCCTACCTAAACTCGCAGGTTGAAGCAAGAGGCTTAGTTGCTTACAACTGAAGAGATCTTAGGGCTCCAGCTTACCTCTTGTAGTGAAACACCTGTGGACAGAAGTAATTGGAGGAATATCCACCCCTCCTTACATGGATCAGGGCAGTGATCAATGTACAGAAGGGTTACAAGTGAACAAAGCACATCAATATTCTAAACCAACAGTGTGCAAACAAGAGGAGAGGAAATCAGTAAAGGAATTGAATTGATCCTTACGATGCATGCTATGATGCAATGCTATGCACATATCATAAGGATCAATTCAGTTTTGTAAAATCAAAGTTCATTATTTGGAAGGGGGATAGAAGGAGTTCATACATGTAATCCTGGACTTTCCATTATCTTTGGAACCCATCATTATTATCATTTCTGCACTTGTTATTTCCAGATGTTATCTTCGGGCCCTAATCATTAGATATAAATGCATAAGAAACTCTAGTTATGATTGTGATCCATGGTTTTACTCTGTTGAGTAAATAATACTGGCAAATTATTATGTCCAAATCATAGTTAGATCTTTTGGGATAGCAGCCTGACGTGATCACCGGCAGCACAAGGATAAAAACTTTGACTTCTAGGTAGAATACAAAACTAACAGCAGCCTAGAGTCCCCACATTATACACTAGCAAAAAGCCCACAACTGTGTTGTTGCCATTGGATGTAGTTGCATCCAACTGATTGTTCCATTAGACTCCCAATCTGGTAGAAAGTTGTAACAACAATGTACATCCTTGCAACACAATTATCAGCACTTTGACTTTCACTTATCCATGTGTATGTTTAGAAAGGCATTGAAAGGCTGAAAGGCATTGTAGTTTTGTCACATAGTTCCCAACATCTAAGAATATTGCTTACATTTAGATGCTTGATATAATGGTGGATTCCTCACAACTCCTTTTGGATAAGAGAGTGGTCAGCAAAACACAAGTCCTCTCTCTCTCTCAAACACACAGATACACACACAGAAGAGAGAGGGGGGGATATTTCCACACATAGCACACATGAATGGGCATGTACACATCAACACAACATTGCAGTTGTTGTTCATCAAGCTGCTCCGGTATAGCAAACTATAGGTAAACAGTGAATTCTGCCCACTCATTCTTCAGGGACCATTCTAGCTAAGATTTTTCAGCTTCATTTCATTACTGGCACTCTTCCCCTGGGCTTCCCTCAGATTCACAAACCTCACATATCTCTCTGATTCACACTCCTTGCCCTGTAGAGCCACATGATCAACTCAGACATGTGGAGAGGAGGCAGAAATGCCAATACTTGCTTTTAGTGCAGTAAACAGAAGAATATAATCTCTTTCCTCTGGGTGAATCCAAATGGAGTGAATGAGATAGTAGGTGTGCCAATAGGATACTGGTGTTTCTGCATTAAATTATCCTGTTCACACTATGCACATACACATCTAAAGTAACGAGTAACCATTCCTGTACACACATACCATTGCCAACAGATTTTTCTTAGCAATGCAAATGTGTTCCAGTTACATCTTTGGTGTATGTGATTCATTGTACTGTAAATCTGAGCTGTTTTTGATCTCCTCTCATGTTGGTGACATACTGGCATCATTAGCAAGATCTTGCCTTCTTTCATTTCCCCAGATACATTTCCCCCACATTTGCTGGACAACTTCTTTTTTGGCCATGGCAGATACACACACATGTGGCATTGTGTGGAAGCACACACTGAGTTCCATTTTTCTCAGTCAGAATTTCTGCTGAGCACCAGTGCCTTTCTTTTGTCAGGGTTTAATACCATCTTATCTCCACTTATCCAGCCCATTGTCAAACTCAACCAACATTCAAGGTTATTGACTACCTTCTTGGTCTTAAGTGGCAAGAAAGAATAGAACTGGGTAACATTAACATATCGGTGACACCTCACCAGACTTCATATGACCAATTTTTTTTTGTAGAGATACTGAATAAAATGAGGAACAGAACAGGACATCAAATATTAGGGATGGGACGAATCCAGAATGTAGAATTTTCCAAATCTCAATTCAAATCCCTTGAAGGTTCTGGGAATCCATGAATCTCACGAATCTCAATTGTTTTAACCTGATCCCTCACACCTGGACATTTCGCTGCTTTGTCTTCCCAAACTCTTCACAATACAGAGCTATTATGCCAGCCATTACCAAGGGGTAATGTCACTTAAACACTAAGAACATTAACTTTGTCCAGACGTCATTGTTTGTGTTGCAGCTCCCATAGTCTACTTGGCTGAGTAGATTTTGGGTGTAAAAATCCTAGATTTTAAGCAGTCAGATGCAGTCTCTCGACTTCTTGAATGCCTAACTGTCCATTTGATCCCTGAATGAGAACTGTCCTTAGGTGCCCACGTAAACCACATTACAGCTTTTCTTTGCTTTTCTGTGGACTGGAAATTATCACCCGAACCCTAAAAACCTTCTATCCACAACTTAGGCCCTTTTCGCACTGTACCTTTTTGCGCGAGGGGGAGGGTGTCTCGCGCGAGAAGCCTCCTCGGGACGCCGCCGCTTCCCCCCTCGTTCCTTCCGCAGGTGCTTCCTGCTGGGCGTCCATCATGCTAGCGCCCCGCCTCTTCCTTCCGCAGGGCACCATGGGAGCTGTAGGCTCCATGGGGGGAAGGAAGCACGACCCGGCCGCCTCGCGAAGCTCCACACAGCAGGTAAGTGCGCTTGGGCGCCGCAAGCGTTGCGCGAGCACGGGTGATTTTCAGCTTCAAGCCGAAAATCAAAAAATACGCCCGGGTGCCACGTCAGCCTCGTGAGCGCCGCGCAAGTGGGGGTGCGTCGTGCAGTGCAACGCTTCCTGTTTGTGCGGCACTCAAGGGGCGCTCGTGCGAGAAAAAATGAATGCGAAAAGGGCTTTAGTCCTTGTGTGAGTGTTTGGATCTTTTGCATGCATGTGTGATTCTATCAATTAAATACATTTTCAGTTTACACTTTGGATTCTATGGCTGGTTCTTTCCTGTGTGATCCTGTAAAACAGTTTGAAAGACCTCATTAAGTTACTCCCTCTCTCAGACCTCCTAATTTTGAGCTAATTAATTCCCCATTGTCACATGGGCCCTTTTCGCACCTTACCTCGTCGCGGTAGCGGGGAGCGATGCTCGCGCGAGCAGCCACTCATGCGAGCTGCTCACGACAGCCCTTTTTGCCTCCCGCATGCCTTCCTTCTAGCGCGACCATCGCATGAGCCCCCCGCCCCTTTCTTCCGCAGCGCAGTCTGGGAGTTGTAGGCTGTGCAGGGGGAAGGAAGCACGACCGGGCTGCCTTGCCGACACACCGCACACAGGTAAGTGCGCGAGGGCGCCACGAGCAGCTGTGGTGAGTGCGGGGCATTTTCAGCTTAAAGCCCAAAATCAAAACATGCGTGCGTGCCCTGCTTTAGCCTCATGAGCATCACGCAAGGAGGAGTGCGTCATACGGAGCACTGCTCCCACTCACGCAACGCTCAAGGGGCACTCGTGCAAAAAAAAAAAAAAGCATGCGAAAAGGGTCATGGAGGTACTGGCATTGGGGGTGGACCCCTGAACGGCCTACATTTTGGCGTAACAAAGCTAAGGTGACTACACTGAGGCTGTTGTACTTTGGATGGATCATGAGAAGACATGACTCAACAGAAAGGACAATGATGCTTGGTAAGGTAGAAGGCAGCAGAAAAAGAGGAAGGTCACACTACAGATGGAGAGTTGCATCAAGGAAGACATTTCCCTCAACCTACAAGACCCGAGTAGGGCTTTTGATGACAGGGTGACTACGAGGTCTCTCATCTGCAGGGTTGTCATAAGTCAAAGCCAGCTTGTTGTCAGTTAACAACAATAAAAATGTTGTTTTATTTTCTAGTTATTTTTAATCTCTATGGATGGTCAAACCAAAAATTTATTTCCATTTCCAGTGAGAAAGGAGAATAAAAGGTGAACATATATTACTTTGTTATGGTCCATATTAGACAAGTATTAGTTGTTGTTTGCCTTCAAATCATTTCTGATTCATGCTGCCCAAAGGTGAAACTATCATGTTTTTTGGGGGTCAAGATTTGTTCAGAGAGGGCTTGCCTTTGCCTTCCTCTGAGAATAAGAGGTTACCTAATGTCACCCAATGGGTTTCCAAACTATATTCAAGTTCTGGTCTCCAGATTCATAGTCCATGTTCAAACTATGGCCATTTCCACACTACACTGTTATAGTGCTATTTTTCCACTTTCAACATCTCATGGAATCCTGAAGTTTGTAGTTTACGAAGGGGTGTTTAGAATTTTGAGCCAGAGAGTTCTTTGGCCTCAGTAAACTACAAACCCCAGAATTCCACAGGATGTTGAAAATGGAATAATAGCACTATAACAGTGCAGGGTGGAAATAGGCTAGGCTGGCTCAAATTATTCATGTTAATTAATATCACTGTAAACAGTGTTAGAATCAACAAAAGTCCATAGATATACAACCCCCTTTACAAACCTGCATTAATTTTTCCATCTTCTCTCAGCTCCTTGTGACTTGGGCCGTTTCCACACTAGACTGTTATAGTGCTATTATTCCACTTTCCTTTGAGGCCCCTCCCTAAACTTCAAACTCCAGGATTACATAGGATGATGAAAGTGGAATCATAGCACTAGAACAGTCTAATGCAGAAATGCTCTAGGAAAAATTGGCTTTCCTCATTATAGTTATTTTCAGAATGCATGCAATTGCTTCACCCTTTCCTCAGCAGGTGGCCAGCTTAATGGCCTTCCTGCATGAAGGACTTTTTGACAGACTCTTTCTGCTGTTTATAGAAAGGACATAAGAGCTGTCCTAAGGCAGCTTTGTAATCAAGCCAATCCAGAGTCATAGAAATCCAAATTTCCATAATAAAAAATTTGATGAGCCCTTTACACCATGCAAAATAATTTGCCCAATAAATTAATGAATGCCACCCAAGCTGGAAAGTATGACATAAGATCCCAGCACTTATATTTTTAAATAATATTATTTAATTAAATTTTTATGAGACATATATGAAAAGTAAAAGAAAGAAAGTATCCGAGGAGCTCAAGACTCAGAACAGTCAATGGTTAAGAAACTAACATATTTGCAGTGTTCTGGACAGAAAAGAACAACTGATAACTTAGAAGTTAGAAAGAGTTCAAGTTAATGTGTTAACTTTAACCATGATTCAAAAACTTGTGTTAATCATTATTGTGGTATATTAATCCATAGTAATATGTCAGTGTCACTTTCTATTTTAAACTTCTAATGCTCCTTTTTTTGAAAAAAAAAGTCAATTAAAATAATTAAAAATGGTGCAAGCCAACAAATCCTCTCCATTTCACCCAAAGGTAACAAATTTAAATAACATTAAGATGTGAGTTGTTACTTAATCTGCTGACATAACTGAAGTTAGGATGATTAAAATGATAGTTTTTTGAATTATTGTTACACATTATAATGAATTATGGGTAATGCATTAATTATAAATGAATTAATTTCAAGCACTGTAATAAATGTTTCATTAGCTAACTAAAAATATCACTCTGGCTGGCATAATGGGAGACATGAATAAACAAGAGATTAACGACAATAAAAACAACAACAACAATAACAGTTCCATCAATATGCATGGTCCTTTACAGAATAAAACAATAGGAGACAGACAGCCCTGCCAAAGGCATATAATCCAATTTTTAAAAAGTAAACAGAAAGAAAGAGACAAGAAAAGGGGAGGGAGGGAACGTGGGGAAGGAAAGGAGCAATAGAAATGTAAAACCAGAGTAATACAATTGTAAAAACAAGGTCACAGCCGGACCATTTCTGCCCTACACTGTTATAGTGCTATCATTCCACTTTCAACCTCCTATGGAATCTTGGGGTTTGCAGTTTAGAAAGGGGCATTTAGAATTCTCAGCCAGAGAGCTTTTTGGTCTCAGGAAACTACAAACCCCAGAATTCCACAGGATATAGAAAGTGGAATAATAGCACTATAACAGTGTAGTGTGGAAATGGCTACAGAGAGATATAATCATACTGTCCAAGAATGCAAAGCTAAATTCCCCCAGAATTCCTTCTCTATTAATCCAGATGTATGAGCTACAGCATTAGGATTCCATGAAAGATTTGATGTACTGTGATTCTTTTTTCCATAGTATATAAAACAAGCAGCAGTTTCAGGCAACAAATCCAAGCTTGAGATCATCTTTTACTATGACGAAACTAAAAGTGGTGTAGACACCTGTGGCCAGTTAGTCTCAATCACATGACCTCTCAAATGCACAATCCATGCACTGTATGGTTTCAGAGCTGAACAGCCCATGACAAAATGAGCAGCCCAAAAGACATATCTTCATAGGAGGTATAGATGTAGTGTTGGTTTAAACCTTTTTCTCTGACACTCAAAACAAGACATGAGAAGGCACAAATTGACAGAAACTGCAGCAACAACTGCTTCGTCTAACTCTTTTGTCCATTCCATGCATACTGGATTTAAGTGTGGTAACTGTGCATAAACTGTAAAATATGTGTTGCTGTTTTGAAGGTGACTTAAATTTCTGTCTGGTTTCTATATATTACTGTCTGGCTTCTATATATTACTTATTTATTATGTTAGAATTATGTTAAATGTATGTTATAGAACAATGTATTGGTTTAAGTTCTTAAAATCTGTGGGGTTAATTAGACCATGAATACATTATTTATATTTTAGGGTATTTCTAACCTTGATGACATCTTCCCCACTATAGTATATTAGCGAAAAAGGAAAGTTCTATGGTGTTGTGCTTAATACCATCCCCTGGATACTTTATTGCTGTGGTTTCTTGAGGTGCATTTGACCTCAGTGTGAATTAATCATTTAATAGGAAACATTTCAATCATCTGTGGGTTAAGTAAGTTTTACAGAACTTTTGCATCAACTTGGTCTTGGCAATAAAATACATTTTGACTGTTAGTGATTGGTACACAGAACAGGAGGAGATGACTGCAAAAGAGCTGGGAATCAAATACGGTGTTTATCTATGAGCACGCTGGAATATTTTGATCTGACATTTTGCTACAACTGAATAAAAGTTTGCATATCAAATGAAATCTCGGTGTTTAATTTTAACAAAACCTTTAAAAATGCATGATTCCACAACGCAGCAGCATTTGGAACAGAAAGGCACTTAATTAAAACATTCAACAAAACAGACAAGATTAAACCTTCAAGAAAGCTACACACAGACACAGACACACACAGACATAATTGTAGAAAGCTGCCTGACATCAATGAGAAAATAGCTGTCACAGTCCATGTAGTAAAGACAGCTGGATTGAAAGTCAAACACAGAAGTTGGGTTTAAGAAGCACAAGATAATTAGGAAAAATCACTGTATAGTAATCACATATTCTTCCAACCATTTCAGGCAGGAAATGACTCCACTACCCAAATATATGTTCTCCAGCATTAATCATGGATGGTCTATGCTGTAATTAATTTAATACAAAACATTATCTGCCAAAATCTGCCAGCTCAGCCATAAAGTACAGTCTGATGATAAAGGGATTATACTGTAAGAAATGCAAGTTGCAGGCATATATGTTTAATCAGTTGCTTCTCAATGCATACAGGCATCTTCAGAGGGACCTGTCATGCAGCAAACTGATAATAAACACACCCAAAACTGTCTGTAAGGCATGAAGTGGATCACACAGTTCCACTGCGCAGAAGAAAACTGCATGAATGCATACAGTATTCAGTTTTCTGAGAACCAGTGGCCTCCTTGCACTCAGCTGTGTGATTGGGATGAGATGTTTCAAGCATTGTATGGCAGCCCCAAAGGAGAATGCTGTCATCATGACATATAGTTGGATATATTTCTTTCTTATGGGTAGCACTGTCAATCTAAAGCACCTCCAAGCCTCAGTCATCAAGGTTCTTATGTGAGAGATAACATAAAGACCAGGGTCCTACTGGGATACTATGCCTGTGTGATGGCAGATTAAGCTGATAGTTGTGATTTTATAAGCTTGCCTAAGGAGGTATCCAGTATCTTTTTATGCAAGGTGCTGGTACCTGTTTACACAAGCAGTTCCTCTCATCCCTACAGTGCAACAAGCAACTTAAAAGCCAGTCAGCATATGGGCACAGATCTAGAACCAATCCATGAGCCAGAACTCCAACCAAAATGATCTGGAATAGCCACCAAAGCATTGTTGCTGTCTCTCTCATTCCAGGTCACTCAGGTAAGTACACCAGCCGACACTCTGTCAGCACTGAACAGATTCTTGGCCACTGATTTTAGGTTTATTCCACACTTCCTCCAAAAAGTTTAGGGCAATGAATGTGATTTTGTCTCTTCCCTTTCATTTTCACAGTAAACCAGTCAGATACATTAGGCTGAGAAAGAAACCCTGTAGACAAAATGGATACTAGATCACCCAAACCAAGGATGTGATAGTAAATTTGTATCTGGATAGGTATGTATAGATATGACAGTGCATGAGAGACTGCATGTGCAGGGTAGTGGTTTGAGACTGGTCTAGGATGCTGGGCGATCAGGGTTCAGATCACTGCTCAGCCATGGAAACTCACTGGGTAACAGTGGGCAAGGGGCACTTTCTCTCAGCCTTGGAGAAAGGCAATGGCAAACACCTTCTGAACAAATGTTACAAAGAAAGCCTATGATAGGGTCACAATACTTGAAGGCACATAATAGCCACCACCACCACCACCACTTCTGCATGAGAAAATGCCATGGATGTTTTGTAGACCAAAGAAATATTGCAGAGTTGGAAGATTTCTCTCTCTCTCTCTCCTTCTTTCTTTAAAAAAAAAATCTCATTATTGAAAATGCCTTCTTCTCCACAGCAAAATTTGTCAAGTCTGTTATGACAGCAAAGGTAAGCAGCCAAGTGATTGATTCCAACTCCAAAACCAAAATGGTAAGTTGACATTAAGAATAAGCAAGGAGCTGGTATACACCTGGGAATTATGAGAACTCAGCTATTCTCATGGCATGGCAAGTTTGGAATCTATCACTTCTCTGTGTTTATTTTAAATTTCTCCTTTGAGTAAAACTTTATTTTTTAAAAAAATACATTTTCAAGCAATGTAGCACAAACATGCAGTAGGGTGCTGGCTTGTCATGAGGTTACAATGTGGTTGTGCTAGTATGGTTTCCAAAAAAAAAAAAAAAAAGACCAGTCGAGGCAATGGAGTGGGGTGAAAGTGGGGAAAGGGAGTGGCCAAGGATGCTGTAGTTCAGAAGAAACAGCAGTGGCACTACTGTTACTCATCCACTTAGGGGAAAGGGTGTGGAAAAGAGTGTTTCTAACCTGCTATCATCACACAAAAGGCAATGCTGGGATTGTAACAGAAAAATGTGCTAATGGGGTATGGCACAGAAAAGACCGTAGTCAAATTTAAAGGCAGCAGAGCCATTTATCTGTGTGGGAAAGAAAGTAAGATCACTCTCCCTCTCTATTCTATGTTCCAAAGCTGACTGGATAGGCCACTGAACTTTATTTGGTGGCGGTGGTGGTGGTATAAAGTTCACTACCCTCAATGATGGTTACAGGCAGGCTGTTTAGGGGTATACAGGACAAAGTTCTGAGGCTAATTTAGTACTGTCCTTCATAAGTGGAGAAGAGTCAAGGGGCTACAGAGAACGACCAGAGGGGCTGTGACTGCTGTTCCAAGTATCTTCCACATCGGAGAGTTGCTTAACTCTGCCTAATGGAAATTAGATGTGGCCCAATTAAATATCATATTGATACTGTTACTCATAAATGGTCTTTAGAGCACTTCCTTTTGTGAAGGGGTGGTTATGATAAGTCTGTCGACCAGCATCAAGAACAAGCCCACCAACCACCTGTCTTTTAAAATCTAGTTCACATTCCTTCTTCCCATGGCCAGCTGAGGCAAACCCATCAACCTCTTGAGCAGGAAACCAAAAAACTACCCCAACAATGTAGCGGGTTCAATAGGATGCTTGTTCAATTGCCCATCAGTCCTGTTCATATTACATCATATCCTTGGTTGGGCTTAATATATTTAATAGCCAGAAATTCATTTTTGCAGAAAAGAGGCCACTGCTCTTAGACCAATGCCTATCAGAGATAAGAGCATGAGATCAACATATAAGAGAAATGCCAGTTTAGGAGGATGGATCTATTTACCAGCTTAGGAGGGTGGAAATTGATAGCCAATACATTTTTGAACAATCTATTATAAAAGTCAATAGAGTTATAGCTTAAATACACTTTTGTTTGACACCATTAACAATTGAAATAAATCTAAACAGATGACCAGCACAATTATATCTATCAGTAGCCAAGTGTTTTCATGTCGGTTATAGATAACTTGTTGTCTATCAATTGTGGTGATCTAAATTTTTCCCACAAACGCTTTTTTCAAATAAGGCCAAAATCTGATTTGAAGACAATGAAAGCACATAAAGTCTCACTCCCACTCACCGTTTTGATTAATATTTATTGACTACAGACAAGACTATGATCACTGTTGGATCTTTGTTACCCCAGGGCACCTTGTTCATCTTCTCAGTATTTTCTTGCTCCAACCAACTCAGTAATTTCCCATGGAGATAGCTAGCTTATGATTTCCCAATAATACTTAACAAACCGATTGCTTGGTAGTTATCAGGATCTCATCAATTTTCTTTTTTATACATTTGAATAATAATAGTAACCCTCTAACCTCTGAAATGCACACTCAATGGACAAGGTGGAATTAGAAATGGTAGCCTGCCAGTCACCATTAAATTTAAGGTAGGATATGATCACCATTGGGTGCTTTACCAGATTTGAATTTAGCAATAATAATCTCTGAGATGGAAACTGGAGGCTACCCAGGAACACTATTTATACCAGTAGGTACTGATGGCATTAGTCCAACATATAAATACTTGAAAATGCAATTCCTGGGAATTAACAGGGGTATAATAAACCAAAATAACTGTTGTAACTTGCCAGTTCCTGGGGGGGGGGAACACTCCAGACGGTGACTGAATCATTTGTTTTTGATGTTTTTAATGGGTACTATCATGCCTCTCACTGGACCTGATATTTTCCCCCTTTACTTAACTAGTGTTTTATCCCTTCTTCAATTGAGCAAGGAAATAACAAGCTTTTGGTATTTTATTTTTATTGTCCGCATTTATGTTTTCTTCATTCTCTGAAAAAAAAATCTGAAAAACTGTTTTCATTGTAAATAAAAGTATTTAAAATAATTTAATAAAGTTCAACTGTAAATAGAACTGGAATTTTACACATTGGCTTATTTTGTTTGCACTAGCCAGGAACATCAAGAATATTTGTGCTTAGTTCCCATAATACCTCTTTGAATGTGCTCTGTGCTCACATACCCCCTCTACTCCCTCTTCTGCACTGCTCTGCTTTCTCCTCTCACTTCTGATTCAATGGCAAACCATAGGTTGCTCTTACATCAGCTTGTGCAAGCTATAACAAACCACAAACTAGCCCGTTTTGATCAGGATTGTAAATCACAGTTTAAAATGCCAGCCTTCCACAATCTGGCAACTTCCATATGTGTTGGACTACAGCTCAATACCCATTGCTGAATAGCAAACTCAATAGATGAGTTGGCTAGGAATGATAAATGTTGTAATACTGTTAGGGTGGATAAAGGGACCATACCTTACTGTACCCCAGATAGACACGGAGCTAATATGAACCCCCAAACACAAGGTAGGAAGGTAGAAAAAAAAAAGACAGATAGACACACAAGTACTTTGGCCAAAGGATCCCAGGTAGGATGATTTATTCTTTCAGGCTTGCCTTCTTATATCATTTTTACATTTATATGCTTATGGGAAGAAAAGATTCATGCATCAGCATTTAGCAGAATCACAGCTTGTACACGTGTAATATTTTATCTGACCTTTAACATTCCTAAGCCTACATGACCTCATTACACCCTAGGTCATTCTCAAGAGTCCTTCACTTGTACATGCTGATTATAAACAGGAGCAGAGTAGAATAAACAATTCCAAAGCAAAGTTGTTTGATGAGTTACAATTGTCTGAACTATCAATCAACATTACATTAAATGATTAACAATTATGAATTCTCAACTAAATTTCCAAGCCTAACTATACTACACATTTGGATTACACCTAGTTGTGGATCCTTGACATGAATCATGACTTTCTTGGTTCCAATATGATAGAAAATTAATACTGTATGAGAAGACAACCAATGAAAAGAGAGATTGTATGATCACAGGACTCTTTCACAGAGTTTGGTGTTACCAGTATATCCATGGCTTTTAAAATTATTATTATTATTATTATTATTATTATTATTATTATTATTATTATTATTATTATTATTATTATTTTCTCTGTTAGAATTTGTTTTACGGTATGTTTTCTTAGCATGGTAAGATATTGTTTCATGGTATGTTGTTCCAGCATGCTAGGATAAATAATGACTACTTATAGGCTTCTTCATCATCTTGTCCCATCATAAGCCACCATATCCCCAAGTTTCCTGGTGTACATATCTCCACAAATTCCTAATTTACAACACAATTATGAGAGCAAAGAGCACCGAAAGAAACCTCACAAATAAATTTAAAAAGAAAAACAGGGAAAAATCCACAATCTATAAATTATTCATTCAAATTAGACGCATCAGTTGTATTAAAACGTTCCTCAATTGTATTATTGCTGATACAGAACTTCATTTCACCTCCCCAATACAAAGAGTTTATTTGTGCTATTAATAAGCAAGATTGCCATAGGGATTTCAACAGCAGTAATATATTGTCTCTGTTTTCCCCTGTTCTTTCCCCCTCCACTTAATAGAGAAAGGTGCATTTATTTCCAAGGAGAAACACTCCAATTGCCCGTCACTTGAAGTAACAGGTAGGCATCTTAATGAAAGCAATATTTTAAGACTGACACATTTGTTGAGCAAAACACATTTGTCAAAAGACAAAGCAACACTCTCAATGTAGAACAGCTAGGAAAGAAGCACCAATGGCATTACATGGGGCTGATAAGGAGGTGACATATAGGTCTGAATTCTATTGGTTAATTCTGACTGGAATAGTCATTGGATCAACTGCCTAATGGGGAATCAACATTCAAATGAATTCCATTAATTAATAAGGCTACTCTAATTGGGATTAGTGATAGGACTCAGCTGGAAGCTTGGGTTAATTAGAAAGCCACATTTGGCTACATTCCAAATTTAAACTGCAAAGCAAAACATGTTGCTTAGAGATAAATAAATATATATATGGGGAGAAGAGGAGCCATTCTGCTGGCCCTTAGAGTATGGGAGAATGCTGTTTCTGTCAGGTTTGTGGGGGACAGGGGGAGTTGGGCCAGGATAGGTTACTTAGTTAACTCAATAGCTGATGTAGAATACTGCCCTTCATACAACATTTAAGGAAAGATATTTGTCTGCTTTTGAAATTGGTGTCTGTGGGCTGAATTCTTCTCCTTCCCTTTTTTCTTCCATGCGTGATACCATGCATACCAAGAGAGACAACGTTTCCATCTCTGCTACCATTCCTCTGGGAGAGCTGCTGCCTGCCAGCTGAGAGAACAGCTACTCCCTTGGAGGACCAGACCCAAGCCTCCAGATACTGGGCTAACCTGGACAGCCTTCACTTGTTCCCCTGACAAGGAAAAAAGGGGTTTCCTGGGTAGTGAACCCCACACTAAAGAGGGTTGCCCCTTTGGGGGAGCTGCTTTGGGGGTGGGGTGGGGCAGGTCAAGGCCTGTTACTCTGCCAGAGAATGAACAGAAAGCACTCTGTTCATCTGTGTGGAAACCACCTTTTGTGAGTCAGCGGGTATTGAGACTGCCAACTGAAAGACTGGGTGGTGGTGGGATTACAACCCAGAACTGTCTTGTTGGTTACAAGGCAGCACACTAGTGTGAGTAGGATTCTGCTGGACTAGATAACTAATAGCCCCATTGAGTGGGAACCATTCCCACTGCTTGGTAGCACTATGTTAAGTGCTGTCTTGTTGTTTTCCTGTTTAAAAGCAGGAAAACTGGGATGGCAATACAAGTGTTACAGGGCAGAGGTTGGTATGGCAAGGGCAGGATCACCTGTTCTTATAGGGGAAGGCGAGGGAGACATTTCATACCTATCTCATCTTCCAGTCACCTTGCCAGCCTTGGGAATTTAGAGAGTGAGCCAGGCCACTCACAAAACTTCACCTTACTCTTATGTAATGCTAGGTCAGTTAACAATGAAACACATATAATTTATAATCTCCTCAGGGATGAGGATGCTGACCTGGCATGCTTCACAGAAACTTGGCTGGGGGGTGATGTTGGCCTGATACAGGCTCAAGCTCTCTCGGCTGGGTACTGTGCTAGTGACTATGTGCAGGCATGTGCGGGGGGGGGGGGAAGGGTGGCTGTCATCTTTAAAGACCATCTTAATCTGCCCAAAAGATCTATTAGGGACTTAAGGCACTAGGTAGACTGGATAGATAGGTGATTCTGTTAGGATACTATCTACCACACTATCAGTATCCCTGGCTGGACTCATGAAACTGGTTTCAGGGCTGTTGTTAGAGTCTCTCAGACATTTGCTTTTGGGTGATGTCAACATACCATTGGAGGCCAGTTTTTCAGGTGCAGCTCGGGAGTTCATGGTATCCATGACAAACATGGGGCTATTCCAATTGATTTCATCACCAACACATTCAGCACATAATACCCTGGATGCACTTTTCAGCTTGGAACATATAGATATGTGGGCAGAGGTGATTAATACCTCTGAATTGTCATGGACTGATTATTTTCTGGTAAGGGTTAGCATCGCAGCTCCAGTCTTCCCCTGAAGGATTAGAAGACTTATTAAAATGGTTTTCCCTTGAAAGCTAATGTATCCTTTGAGATTCTAGAAGCCTTAGAGTGCTTTAGGGCTGGTGACACTGATGAGTGACACTGAAGTTCTGGTTAATAAGTGGAATCAAAATCTAACCAGGGCTATTGACACAGTTGCCCCTAAATGTCCTTTTCAGCCTGTTAGCAAACAGTCTCCTTGGTATACAGAGACCCTTAGGGAGCTCAAAAAGAAAGGACAATGACTAGAGCACAGATGAAGGAAAACCCGACTTCTATGTAACAAGGTATAATATAGAGGACATCTTTGTTCCCATAGGGTGGCAATATGCGCAGTGAAGAAAGCTTTCACATTTCACAAAATCTCTCACATAAAAGCCAATTTAGATGCCATTTTTGGAGTAGAAGTTGATAATGAGGTGTCCTGCAACTCTGAGTGAGATTATACTGGATCAGTTCCAATTGGTGAGTACTGCTGATGTGGACATGCTGCTAGGGCAAGTAAGGAGGACAACTTGTTTTCTTGATCCCCTTCATCTTGGCTAGTTGTCCAGGAGGAGATGCAATTAGACTTCAAATACAACATATTATTAATGCATCTCTCAGGGAGAAGAAATTTCCACCTTGTTTAAAAGAGGCAGTGATTAGACAACTCCTGAAAGAGCCTTCCCTGGATCTCCTGGACCTTAATAACTATAGACCATAGAAGGTGGGGAATCAGAGGCACTGTGTTGCAGTGGTTCTGGTCTTACCTCTCAAGCAGGTTCCAGATGGTGTGCTTGGAGATAGATGCTCCTCAAAAAAGGAGCTCTTATAGGCCATACCACCAGGTGCCATTCTATCCCCAATACTTTTTTTTTATTATTATTTTCAAAAGATTAAAAAAAAACATTGAACATAAACGTAACAACAACAAAACAAGACAAAAGAAACAAAACAACACATTACAAAATATATCACAATACATCATATAACAACAACCCATAAAATATCCACTTGATCAGTCTTATTTGTGTATTACCAAATTTTTCCATCAGGATCCAGATTATACTCCATTTGATCTGCCATCAAATATCTTCTTAATTCTTTGAAATTCATAAGATACAAATTTTTACCTTGAGAATAGGCTAAATTTCTCTAATTACATACATATTTACATATTCAAAATTCTATTCTTTTTCGTTTAAACACCTACTGCAATTATTTTATCTCTCCACTTTTCTTTAAAGAAAAAAATAAGTGGTTCCCAAGTTTTATCAAATTCGCTTACATTTTTATTGCTTAAGAAAAGAGTTAGTTTATCCATAACCATCAAATCCCATAGTGCTTTTTCCCATTCGTCTTCCATAGGAATCTCCTGGGATTTCCAGTATTTTGCAAATATTATTCTAGCACAGACTATCATGTAAAAAAGAATCTTTCCATGTTTTTTCTCCATTTCATCACTCATAATATTCAAAAGATACATTTCTGGAAACATTGGGTATTTGATCCCCAAAATTTTCTCCATAGTCTGATGGATATATTTCCAATATCTTTGCGCATGGGAGCATGTCCACCACTGGTGGTAGAAAGTACCTTTCTCTGTTAGGCATTTCCAGCATTTATCATTACATTTATACATCTTAGCCAGTCTTTCGGGTGGGAGATACCATCTTAAATGCATTTTATAAACATTCTCATGCAGGTTTTGGCAGACCGTATATTTCAATCGTCTTTGCCAAGTTTTCTGCCACTGCTCCAAACTAATCTCCCTTCCCACATTCTGGGCCCATCGTATCATCGACTCCTTCACGACTTCTTCTTCTGTGAACCACTCCAATAGATGCTGATATATTATAGAAATCGATCCTTTTGTCTTCTCGAATATCACCAAGTCAAACCAATTCTTTTCTATTTGAAACCCATTTAATTTCTTTTCAATCTTAAATTTCTCATGTAATTGTCGATAAAGCAGCCAATGACAGTTCAAGTTTTCTTTTCGTAGATCCTCAATGGTTTTCATTTTTATATCTGTACCTTTTACAATTGATATGTCCCCATATGTCAACCATTTTCCATAAAATATGTTTTCACGCTTATAAAATGCTTCATGGGGGGATGCCCAAAGTGGCGTTTTTGGGTACAATCTAGATTTATATTTATTCCACGTTTTAAGTATAGGCCTTCTCACAAAATGATTATTAATATCTTGCAATACCACATTTTTAGGGAACCCCAAATATGCATGCCAACCGAAAGCTAGCTGCACCCCCTCAAGAGTCAAGAGTCTATGATCTTCTAATTTAATCCATTTCCGAAGCCAATCTAAACAACAAGCTTGAAAGTATAGATGCAGATTAGGAAGAGATAATCCTCCTCGTTTCTTTTCATCACAGAGTATTTTAAATCTAATACGAGGTTTCTTCCCTTTCCAAATAAACTTGGTAAGGTCTTTTTGCCACTCTTTAAATATTGATTCATTATTTACAACCGGAATGTTCTGAAACAGATAGAGCATTCTTGGTAACGCCATCATCTTGAACGCCGATATTCTGCCTAACAGAGAAAGATTTCTATTCTCCCAGCTCCTGAAATCCTCCTTTATTTTAATCCAGGTTTTTTCATAATTATTCTTGAATAAATCCAGGTTTTTATTCGTTAAATATATTCCTAAATATTTCACCTTCTGTTTTATTATAAAACCTGTTTTTTCTTCTAGTAGTTTACTCTCGTTTTTCGATAGGTTTTTTACCAAAAGGTATGTTTTCTCTTCATTGATTTTTAAGCCAGAGATAGCTGAGAATTTATCTAACGTAGTTTTAAATCTTTCGATGTTTTCCAAGGGGTCTTCGATAGTCAAAACCACATCATCCGCAAAGGCTCTTATCTTATAATCCAGACCCTGAATTCGTATTCCTTTCACCTCCTTATCTTCATTAAGGTTCACTATCAGGGTTTCCATACATATAAGAAACAGTAAAGGAGATAACGGACAACCTTGTCTGGTGCCTCTTTCAATTTTAAATGTTTCTGATTGCTCTCCATTTATCAAAATACGAGCATACTGGGTCTTATATATCGTTTGAATAGCTGTTATAAAGTTTTCCCCCATTTTCAATTTAGTTATCATCTTAAACATATATTGCCAACTAACAGTATCGAAAGCTTTTTCTATGTCCAAGAATAACATGGCCAACTTTCTACTTGGTTGCTTGTCAAAGACCTCAATTATATCCAGTATAGATCTCATATTATGTTTTGTTTGTCTGTTAGGCAGGAACCCTGCTTGGTCTTCAGATATTATATCTTTCAACAATTTTTTCAATCTTTTTGCCATTATCCACATGTATAATTTATAATCTGTATTTAAGAGTGAGATCGGTCGATAATTCTTCGGGACAGTTGTATCTTGTTCTTCTTTCGGGATCAAAGTTATGTGTGCCTGTTTCCAAGATTCTGGCATCTTACCCTCCTTGATTTCATTCATCACCGCCTGGAGATGCAAGGTTAATTCATCTTGTAATAGCTCATAATATTCAAAGGGTAATCCATCAGGGCCGGGAGCTTTGTTTTTTCTCTGGGATTTTATTGCTTCTACTATCTCCATCATTGAAATAGATACATTCAGCTTATTCCTCTGCTCTATCCCCAATACTTTTTAACATCTACACTAAACTATTGGGAGAAGCCATCTGTTGGCATGGGTGGCGTGCTATCAGTACACTGAAGGAGATCAGATATATTTCTCCATGCCTTCAAAAACAGTCTTAGCTAAGGATAGCATGTCTCCTCTGAATGAATGCTTAGAGAAGGTAATGGACTGGATGAAGAAAGATGAATTGAAACTGAATCCAGACAAGATAGGGGTGCTTACTATTAAGAGTCCCAATCTGGAATTGGAGATGTGTCAACCAGTTCTGGATGAGGTCATACTCCCCCTGAAAAACTGTGTTCATAGCTTGGGAGCACTCCTGAATCCATTCCTCAAAATATCAACTCAGTTAGATGAGACAATCGGAAGTGCTTATTACCAGCTTTGGCTGATACACTAACTGTGCCTCTTTCCAGAATTGGAAGACTTAAGATGATAGTGCATGTGCTGGTAACCTCAAGGCTGGACTTCTGCAACATGCTGTATATTGGGCTACCTTTCTACCAAGTTCAGAAATCCCAACTGGTCCAAAATATGACAGCCAGATTGGTTACATGTATATTGAGGAATGAACATATCACACCAACATTAAAATCAGTTCACTCACTGTCAATTAGTTTCTAGGCAGAGTACAAAATGTTGATTATTACCTTTAAAGCCCTATATGATCGCATTCTGGGGTGTGTGGCTATCCTGAGTGCCAGAGCAGCCTAGCAACAGATTGCCAGGCAACCAGAATAGCTACTCAGAAGAGAAACCCAGCACATTAGTGTGAAGAAGGGGCTGGAAACTTGAGAGAAGAATATATAAAAGGGCAAACCCTGAGTATCATTTTGAGTCTTTCAGTGAGAAAGAGTCAGAATAACATCCCTTAGTCAGCCAGGCAGGTGGTATGAGTGGAGCAGGTTTAATCTTCAGGGAATGCCTAGAGAGAGGCAAAAGAGTAATTAAACCATTATAGAATCTGGTCAGAAAATGTAAACGAGATTTGAGGGTTGAGCCTTTGGTGAAAGTGTAGCCAAACAGTTTTTCATGATATCTGTCCTTATATGAGGTTTCAAGGCATAAGGAAACTGTCTAAAAGAACTTTGAAGAACTGTATTAGTTTGGATCTGCATATGAACTCCAATACTTTGTTCCGCATGCCATTTTAATAATGAGTATGGTTTATTTTTATAAATATTGACTCAGCTGAGTGATATACAGTATTTTAAACCAAACAGAAGACAACTACCATAAAACTATAAAAGGATTCTAAATAACCCTTGAAATGCCTCACTCTTTACTCAGAAGTGGTGTCTAAAGGGTAAGGCAGAGTTGTGTGTGAAGTGACAGAGTGCCCTATCAGATTGGGAAGATGCCAAACTAACCTGATTGAGAAAGACCCTGTCACACCCTGCATTGCTTGGGCCCAGGTTACCTGTGAGATCATCTCCTCTCTACAATCCACCCCAAACACTCAGGTCCTCTGAGGGTCATTTACTTAAACCAGCCAGGTCTGGACTGACAGCAGTCACCCAGAAAACCTTTATGTTGGCTGCCCCTAGACTGTGGAATGACCTGCTGGAAGATATTGACAGCTAAACACACTGTCTGAATTTAAAACAGTACTAAAGACCTATCTCTTCTGGCAGGCCTACCCAGTCAATTTTTAACTATAAGTTTTAAAGTGGGTGTATTTAAAATGGTTGTATGTGTTTCTAGTTGTGCTTTAGTCTATGTTGTACACCACCTTGACCCTTGGAGAGAGGCAGGTAAGAAATAAAATTCATTGTTATTATTTTGCACGTTTCTCTTCACATCGTTGCAGGAGCAAGGAAACAGATTTCACAATATTATACTATGATAAGTGGTATTACACGTTACCAAGAGGGAGGAAAGGATTCATCTTGGTGTGCCATTTCCAATGAGAGATCAACATTATTCATACTTTCAAATAATTGTTTCTCAAGTTAGTCATGAATTAATTTCTATTTATTCTAGTGAATGTATTCAAAAGATGATTGTAAGACTAAGTTTGGATCCAGCTCTAAGTATCAGAAAAGATGATCAGGAACAGAAACACCCAGTGATTTTTCATCAGTTGTTCTCAAGTCTGCTTTGCTGATGAAATAAATTTTGCAGCTGTCTGTGTAGTAAACAGCTGCAAGAAGAAAATGTGCCTACTCAAATACAGACATTTGTTAGGAAAAGACTAAACTTTTGCAAGAAACATACATTTTCAGTGATTATATAAAGGACAACTTAATATGTAATGGATATCATCTTTTATTTCCAGTGAACTACAGTGGAATAATCTTTAATAGTGAACACTGAAATTTTACTTTACTTTAACTGTCAAGGTCTATCCAGATAGGCAAAATGAATGCATTGTCAGTGCACAGCCATACAATATTTCCTTAAAGGGAGGTACAGTACAAAGATTATATCACTTACTTCCTCGATCTAAAGTGTTTTGAATTTGCTCAGAGCTGTGAATTCTATTCTTCCTCCATCTTGTGAAGGGGAAACTAACAGCCAGTGCTATCTTCTCTGGTACAGGCAATACTCAGAATCCTTTGGATTTCTGCACGAGGCTGTTGTAGCGCTATGATTCCACTTTCAACATCCTATGGAATCTTGGGGTTTGCAGTTTGGGAGGGGCAGCCGGTGAGATTGTAGTCATCACTGTCTGTTTCCACATAGATTGCAATTCATCACTCAAGGTTAGTGGAGCATGGCCAGTGGGAAAGAAGGATAGTCTAAGTCAATAGCTGAGTATGGTCACTCACACTCTGGTCTCCTCTTTCATAAAGCCTGACTCCAGTCTCAGAGTTGTATTAGAGATTTGGAACTTTTGGAACTTGGAAAGCTGATCTTAAGAATCTAGATTGCACAAGTTCTAATGGTGCAGGATTGGGGAAGAATCCCACCAGGATCCGTAAAGCAGATGTGCTACTGATTTAGCTTCAAAAATTCAAGTGTTGCAGGTATATAATGCCCTCCTCTTGTCTTAGGCCATTTCCTCATGATGATGCTCTTCCGCGTCATCGCAGGTCTTGAAGGGAGAGCATTAGCAATGCCCCCTCTGCACCTTGCTTGGCCTATGCAGAAAAGAGAGCAGTAGAGCAAACTCTTCCTTCCACAGCACGGCCAAGCATTTTCCATTGCTGCGCTATGGAAAAAAGGGTCACCAATGCATTTCCTGACAGGGGATGGATTTAAGCACCTAGCACAAAATCCTCCCTGGTACCGCTGTGCTCTGAACAAAGACATGGCTCAGAGGCGAGCAAAAACACACACAGCAGAGTATCAAAATACAGCCACAAGCATGAGCAGCAGCAGAGTGACCCCAAATTACCCACCAGTTAGAAACACTAGAACACCGTGTTGTCATCCAAAAAATACCTGGAGGCTTTTATTCTTGAAGTTCCAATATATACATCTGTACAGGCAGGATTCGCAGATCCTCAGTGAAAGGTTCAGCATTCCATCATCATCACATCAGGCAGAGGTTTGCTCGGACAGAGTTTCGGTGTCAGCAAGAGTTAGGGAGACCGAGAGAAAGCCTGTCAGAGCTCACCTCTTTATATACACATTGGCTGATAGCTCATCAGCTAGGGACCATGGCTGATGCAACCCCTTGCCAGGATTTCATGTCACCATGACTCAGCCTTACTGTCCCTTGGGGATTACATCATGACTTGCCAAGTCATTCCCCAGGTGCTTTCCCCACATGCACATCAAAAGTATTTTAATTGGGGCAAATATCACAGCAATCCTTTTCCAACACTTCCATGACTTCCACATGGCCAGGATCAACAGGAGTGCTGCACAATCACAGGCACAAAATGGATTTTTTCCATTTTGCAAAAACTGCACCAGCACCATACTTGGAGATGGGATGGCAATGGGCTGGCAATGATGTCATGCAGAAGCACAACCTTCTGACCACTGCCATCGTGTCCCAAAAGTGGCTTAGCCCCATCATGCAGAAATGGCCCTAAGGATAGCTGTTGAGCTCCTCTGTGTGTTACCAGCAACATACTCTCCATGTGCTTTCCCACCACCAGTAGAGTGAAAGATTACCCCCAGATATTTGAAGCAGGAGATCTGTTCAATCTATACTCCAGGTGTGGTTCTTGAGCCTTTTAGCAATTGCCATGGTTTTAGTTTTTTGATAATTGAGTACTAGCTGATCCTCTCTCCAATACTGTGTTAGTCATCTTAGTGCTCTTTTTAAGCTATTAGGTGTTCTTGAAAGAATTGCTGCATCATCTGGATAAAGCAGAACTGAGATATGCCTTCCATCTAGTTTTGGAGGAGGGAAGTTTGTGTTGTTGAGATGGCCCACCATGCACTTGATTTAAAAGTTGAACAAGAGTGAAGCTAGTCTGCAACCTTGCTTGAATCCTTCTCAGTAACAATGGCATTGGTGAGATAACCCGGGGGGGGGTTACATCTTACTTTGAGTGAAGTCTCTTCATGCAGCATACAAATTAAATGAAGTAGAGATTGATCAGTCAAAGAAACATCCTGTTTTTCCCACAATGTGGTTCAAGATTTAAAGTCAAAGGCTGTTTTAAAGTCTATAAAGGCAGCATACAGAGAGGCTGTGTTGCAGAAGGAGTATTTTTGATAAGACAGTGGAGAACAAGGCACTGATCTATGGTGGATTGGCCTTCCCTAAAGTCAGCTTGTTCCTCTTTCCTGCCACAACTGAAATTTCCACATTAAGTGTCCTTGCATAAAGTTTGCTGATTGTCAGAGTCCCACTCCCTGCCTGTGCCTCTCTGCCAGCAACAACGGGAGGCGAACGTACTTGCCCAAGAAGGAAGAGAAGAGGAGACAGCGGGGAGTGTCCAACACAAACAACTAATGGAAACACTGAGCCAAGCTGAGTCAAGGTCTAATCCAAAAGGTCCAGGAAGCCAAAACTCTGTCCAGAGGGGTCGAGGGAGCCAGAGCACAAGGGTCGAGAGGCTTGTGTAGTAATTTGCTACAAGCAAACAGCAAGCCACCCTGATAGACTTAAATAGCCACTGAAAACAAGTGTTACTTGTCACTGTTTCCTTAGTCTAGCCAATGCAGCTCCCTTCTGAGCTATCCATTTCAGCTTCCTCCATGATTGAGGGCTGAGGGGCACAAGGGACTGTAATTCCTCCAAATTACAGCTGGTTCCCTCTCCCTCTGGAGCTGGCTGGGGCAACTCTGCCACTGCTTGTCTTTCAACTGATGGGGATGTTCGCAAGCTGGTTTGGTCAATCACTGGCTCTGCTCCTGACACAATCAGTTGCTCATCGACCTCAGAGCCATCATCTATCACACTGAGGAGGCTAATTGGTTTATAGTTGGCAAGATCTTTCTTCCTTCCTTTTTTATATATAGGAACAATGATCACAAGCCCCCAATCCTTGGGGGCTTGATCAATGCAGGTGAAAAGTGAGGCCAGGATAGGAGCCCAGAATTCCAGATAGTTTTTAATGCTTTCTGGGGGTATTAAGTCTTCCCCTGGGGCCCTCCCCATTCTCAGCTGAGCTACAAGGTTCTTGATCTCTGAGACTGTCACTGATGCCCAGATTGGGAGATTTGCTACATTTTGGCTACAACATCCACTTTTGACATAAGTGTCCTTATAAAGTGCTTGAAAAGGATCCTCCCCAGATCCCTGAGGAGATGTGGCAGTCCACTGGTGCATTACTTTGGGAGCTTGATATAATATGCCAGAATGAATCAGAGTTATTAAATTTGAGTGCCTGAATAAGTTGTGACCAATTATTCTTCATAGCTTCTTTTTTCTTGTACACTATTGTCAACATGGAATAAAATTAGCTGGCTTGGACTGTATTAATCAAATTGCAAACAAATCGTTTTAGGGATTTAGTGCTGCCCATCTTTGTATTGAAAAAAATTATTTTAAAGATGGATTATTATTTTTAATTTTTGTGTGTGTATCTCTGTGTGTGTATTATAGGCAGAAGCGGAAGAAATTTGCATCTTTTGAGGGCATCAACACTACCTTCGATTTGATGTTTCATTAGTTAATTATCTGGAACTACACAAGACTGTCCAATATGGCGAATGGCTGAACTGCGAAGAGCCTCTGCGAAGACCCATACTGACCTGACCTGACTCTAACCAACTGGGCTGCCTGTTGGAACCTTCAAGGCAGGAAGGAGTTTAAAGGCTTCCTGTCACAGCAAAGTCTTGCTTTAGTAGAAGCTATATCCGAGTTCTTGTATTCCACTTTTGCTGTTCAGTCTCCCTTCTCTTTTCCCTTCTGTCCTGATTTTTGGTGGTTCTTGATTCCTGACTTGCTTCAAATTGCTGTCCTTGGTCCAGCTTGAACAGCAGCATACCCTACGCTATGTAAACTTACATTATGCTATCTAAACTTTCCTCTACCTTACATAGCACAATGGCTAATGTAGTGAAATTCCTCCTAGCAATTAAGAAATCCACAATATAGTCTCTTTTTGAGGGGGAAAGTCAGAACCAAACTTTATTAAATAATTCTGAGGAAAACAAAATACTAAAATATACCCCCTGTGGTATAATAAACATGAAAATAAAACTCTTGGGAATTGGAGCAATGTATTCAGCTCTCCAACTGGCTGCAATATGCTAAGTTCTGAAATATAAATCCTAGGAGAGAAGGTTTAAAACCCCAAAGGACTTCCCCTGGAATACACAGTACAGTAAACGCCAACTGTGGACTGAGTTCTGAACTCAGAGATCAAAAGACTCTACAATTCCATCAAGGATTGTAGTTTGAATCTTTATGATGAGATTCAACAGCATCAATCATTAGAAAGTTTAATAAGCTCTGCAGAGGCTGTAGCATCCGCCAAGAGAGCTCATTCTTTAATGCGCTATTGACAACAGTGCTCTTCTGAGTTCAGAGAACTTGTCACTTTTGAAACCAATCTCCTCCAGCATGTCTGTGCAAGTCTGTTCTTGGAAACAATCTCATCCCTGGAAATTTAAGAACTATGACAGGGTTCCTTTCTGAGTTTGGAAACACATACACCCCAGAAATCTGAATATCATCAACAAGAATCTCTCTCATACTAAGTTAGATTTTCAGTCCAGTCTAGTTTAGGATGAGAACTGAGAACTAGTTCCATTTTTGGACAACTCCCCAACTTCCGTAGTTATCATGTATCATGCTGGGTGGGGCATTCTCAGAGTTGTAGTCTTAAAGTGGAACTTTTCTGAATTCTGCTCAGTGCTGTCAACATTGGCTGGCAGCAGCTTTCCAGCATTTGGCCAGGACTTATTCCCACCTAGGGATGGAAAAAGAAATCTGTTGGATTTGCTTTTGAATAGCAACTGTCCATGGAACTGAATACGTTCTACTTAGAAGTCTGTGCATCTAGGAGGTTTATAATATAATTTGGAAAGAAAGAAAATGCGTGCAACCCATGCATGTATTTTGAAACTGTGTGCAATTAAAAATGTGTACATTTGAATAATGCAGGCATACATGCTCTACTCAACGTCGTAATATCTTATTAATGCTTAGACCACAGTCTATTTGCATAAAAATAAATAACTATAATAAAAATGTGCAATGTGGAATAAATAGTATATAAATATAGAATATTTTTTAAACAATCAGTACGATTTTAACACATTGAAGATAAACAGCAGTGCTGTTATTAGATAGAGCATCCCCAGAACAATGGAGCATCAGTGATAAATCTCGCTAGAATTTTCATTGCTGCCGGGGGGGGGGGGAACCTGGGAGTTACCATAAAGTCAGTAACAGACAGAAGATAAAACAATCTTTTCTGGAACAGAATTAAAGTGTAGACAAAGCAGAAAAGATTCCCAAAATTTAGTACTTGGTTCAGAACACAAAGAACAAAAGAATAAATAATGAGGCAAATCCTCTGTTTCAGGAGCCCCATCATAAACAGAGGACCAAAGGGGTAAGAGAATACCTGCCAATGTCCACAGTGGTAGGCATGGTTTGCAAATGAAGCTGTAAAAGTTCTGGAAAACTAAGCTTTGGATCTTTGCCAAGTAAACAGCACTTTGATGGTCAAATTCATAGTGTCTATACTGTTGTTTTTTTAAAGATAGAGTTATTAATAATCCCTCTGTCCAACTGAATATTATACCCAAAAATATACTCACAGTGCTCCTCTTTTGAATTCAGGATGGAAAAATCATTAAGCAGAATCAGAGGCAATTGAAGGAAATTGTGGTATCTTGAACTCCAGACTTTGCAGTTCAAGGACTAGGGATGGGATCGAATCCCGAATTTTCCGAATCCAAATCCAGATCCCTGGAAGGTTCTGGGAATCCACGAATCTCACGAATCTTGAATCTTTTGAATCCTTTTTTTAAAAAAGAGTTTAAAAAGCAAGGGAAAGAAGGACAATCTTGGGCCAGACACACTCTCTCAGCCTTAGCAAAAGCCTAGGCAGAGGCTTTTGAAGAAGATTTTGAACATTTCTGAAGAAATCTGGCCAAGACAATTGTCCTAGTTTTGCCTCAGGATCTCCCCAGATTGAAAAGGACATGAAGGCCCTTTCTACACAGGCAGGAAAATGTGAATTAATCTCACATTTTCCTGCCTATGTAAACAGGGCCACATACTACAGTAGAGAAATAATCCAGGTGAAAACTGGCTTTTCTTTGCATAGCTCCTTCTGGCATGCTGGGCTTTGTAGTTTGATGGTGCACCAGCACACCTTTGGCAGAAAAGACTGTGACACCTTGTAAAACTCCAAACCCCAGAATTGTGTCTGAAAGAAGTTTGCAAGCTTGCTCTGCAAAGGAATGTTTCAGCTGTCCTTGAAATCTCAAGCCTGTAGCTTCCAGTCAAGTACTGAAGTTAAATATGAAATGTTCAATTTAAATATCTTAGAATACAAGCCCCGATGCAATTTGTGAAATTGTTAGCAAAGACCTTTCCCTTACTCCAAGGGAAAACTTCACCTACTTACTATTTTCCTTTGTACATATGGTCTCCCAGGTTTTCGGGCATCCCAGTCTCTCTGGTTTTCAGGTGTCCCTGTCTCCAACAATCCATTTAGTTGGCAGATTCAAAAGATTAGGTTTGCCTATTTTGGCACAGGGTTTCAGATTCAGGAGATCTCGAATCCTTACCCAGGATGGCCCATCTCTATCAATGACTGTTCAAACATAAGTCTGATATACATTTTTGCATTGAGTTACATTAACAATGGCATCTAAAAATTGATAGATATTTAAGTACTATTAAAATGCTATGATAATATAGTGTGGATGCATCCCTGGTGACAGGACATTGTCTTGTATCATGCCTGAGAGCAGGGGGCTCAGGAAGAACAGTGGGCAAACATTCTCTCATCACACAGAATGTGCCCACTGAAATGACTGCCTCACTTTCCCTGACAACAGTGTGCCTGTTATTCTGGAAACTAATATCTACATGTGACTGCTGCTATGACCAAGCAACTTTTGCTAAATATTTTATAGACATTGGTGCTCTAGAATAGCAGATGTGCAAGACCACCTAGCTTCTACTTTGACGCCCACTTTAGCACTGCCACTCTTTCTCCCTTTTTTCAACTTCTTGCCTTGTCTTTTTCCACTCCTCAACCTGATGCATTTTTAATTTCTTAGGTGGCTGGTCCCTCCCCCTCTCCTTTCCAGCTAACTCAATTTCTCTCTTTCGTTTATTAAAATTATCAAATACTCTGGCAAAATGGAAAGCAGTATAGATTTCAGCCAAGCCTTAGAAAGTGGCCTTCAGATATGCAAGCAGCTTCTTGCATTATTAATGGTGTTTACATTCAGAGAGTTTTTCACTGGGGATCTCTTTCCTGTTGTATTTTTTTCCCAGTGCTATAGAATAATTGAGGCTATTCCTTCCCTCACGCTTTATCTCAGTTATTAACATTTCCCTTCATTAATTTAATATGTATAATACTAACTACTGTACAGGATGAAGCTATCCAGCCCTTCTTTCCCACCCCAGAATTTTCTTTTATTCTCTTGCAGCTGTTTAGTTTTGTTTTCCTGGGTAACATCTTCATCCCTGAATGAAGGATGATAAAACAGCTATTCGTACATTCTGCTCAGAGCATGGAGGATGACCCTTTGGGAATAACTCATTGCTTGTTCACTATCCCCTGAAACTAGCCTGCTGGAGTTAATCTTTGGTTCTTACACAGAAGTAACTTGTTACATGGTTCATTAGTAATGTATTATGTTTTGTTATTTTTTAATTATTTCTTTAAAGAAAGCCACTTATTATTTTTTTTCATCCTTTTTGTGGAAGAGATCTCTATGTTGTGCCAGTAAGTTCACAGAGCCTTTTCATGTGATGGAGTGTGCAACTGTTGTGTGCATACATAGCATAGGATGGGCCAGGCCTATACCACCTCACCCCCTTTCCCTACAGTGTTCTTCCTGTACATGGAGACTGTATCAACTGTACTGAAAGTGCACAAGGTTTCTTCCATATGCATGTCTCCTTCATCCCTCAGGAAAGTTCTCAACTCTCTCAGTTCTAAAATAAAACAATGAAAATACATAACCGTCAGCACCATAAGTAAATGCAGCAATAAAAACACACCCTGAAGCCCATTTTTAGTCAAGTGAATTGGCAGATTCCAGCCAGATTTTAAATGCCTTTTGAAATAAAAGTTCTCCTGTGTGTATATGTGTGCAGGTGTGACATCATTAGGAGTTTATCTGGAATTTTATCCTATTTTTGAAATACTGTTAAAACTACTGGGGAAAAAAATGAAAGATCATACCTTAATACAGTGAACAAAAGCAAGGAGAGTCAAGTTGCAGCCATGCTAAATATAGGCAGTGATCAGCAAACCATGGCCCTTCTTGTGGTCTATTTAAACACATTTTGTTGTAAGATAAGTAAATAATGAGAAAGAAGTCACTTTTATTGTTGACACTGGAATGGCTTGAACTTGAGGTGACCAACATATCCAACTCCTGCTGTCAAAGTGGGAGTGAGACAGTGTTCACCACACTTCCTCTGTTTTTTTAAAGGGAAGTTTTTCAAGTTTTCTCCAGGTTGTGGATACCACTGAGGGCTAAGAATGCTTTGGATCTAGAGTCCCCCACATTTGGGCCATAGCAGACTCCTGATCTGCCCTTCTGATATTGGAGCTCTAATACAGGATATGAAAGGGTATATACATATCTTTCCATGAAGGCAGCGGAACTTAGATTTCCCCTTCCAAGCCATGATGGCTAAGTGGCTTCTTCATCAGGAAGTACTGGTAAATTCATTGAGTTTTAATCTATATTTTAAAGGAGTTATTCAAGGTGCTAAACCCCCTCCCAAAAAAAAAAGATTCAGTACTTTGGATAGCTCCAGTAACATTCAAACCTCACCTGATCAAACATCACTTGGAGTACTGGGTCCAGTCCTGGGCAGCATACTGACAAAGCCTAGTGGGGAGAAGTTGATGAATTTGGGTATGTTAGCCATGAGTAGAGTGGATTACTTATCTGAGGTCACTTGGAAGTGGGAGCAAACATGTTTTTTGTTGCTCCATATCATCGGACCCAAAACAATGATTAAGTTCAGAACTTCCTGACACTAAGAGCTGTCAGACTGGAAATCTTTTATTAACCTGTCATCCACAGGTCAACAGAGATCTGAACAGTAATCCCAGCATAGCTGAACAGTGATCCCCATCATCCCTGACCACTGTTCATGCTGTCTGAGGTTAATGGGAGCTAAAAGCCATTGACACTTGGAGAACTAAGGTTCTCCTTCCCTAGTCTAAAACAACTAAAGTTCTAGCAGCAGTGATGTAGTTCCTTCCTGGATGATGTGGATGTTCTCCACAATTTGAAGAATAAGACAATGGTGGTTTACAATTTCAGTGACAGATGTGATCCTAAGAGTTTGGTTTCCCTGGCACAGTTAAAACTGAGTTGGATTTAGACTTAGAGATTCATCCAGCCTGAACAGAATGTCAGGAATTGCCAGGGTCTATTAAGTTATACATCGCTTAGTTTTTGCCATTGCTCTTGAGGAAAGAGCTGTAAGAACAGCAATAAGAAAGCGGAATCCCATCTCATTTGGCCAGTCTGAATGGTAGCTTAGTCATGCTTAGAGCAGACCAATTCAGATTTATTGGACAAGTTAGTGATGATTAAGTTAAGTCTCACTTACTTCTCTGCCTGTCTAAGCTGATAGAAGCCACGATTTAGGAGAAATGTACACTTCAGTGATATTTAACAATGTTATAGAGAAAGGGTTTTTTATTCCACTTTCTGAAGATCTCCAAAGATATTATGTTGAATGACTAAATCTCATCACAGAGAAGCAGAACAGAAACCATGTAATTTTTATTGCCAGCACAGCTAATAAAAAAGCCACTTGTAATCAGTGTTTATTGTATTCCATTGAATCGAAAATTTGCTAGTCTTGTTGTTTTTAGCCCAGAGGTGAAGAATTTTTTTTATATCTTGTCCATACTAAAAGAGATTATTTCTTGCCCAAGAATAAAGGAGCAGAGAAGAAAAAGGTATAATAGTGACACATTCTTTCCCATTGTCATACACTGAATATTTTATAAACTTGAAATATCAGAAGAAAGTTTGACACTGGTTCTTCATTAATCTTCCAAAAACGTAATATTATATTCTGGCATGCCATATACTTTTGTATCTACAAATCCTGCTGGAATGTCTATCAGCTACCTAGCCACATCACTGCCAGATCCCTCCAATCCCCACTTATTGCAATCAATGAGTCTTGATTCCCTGTCTGACGGAAGCAGCTGACTGATGTTCCCACTTTCTCCCATGAGTGATGTCCATCGCAACAGACAGAAGCAGGGTCCTTGTCACAATTCCCCTCACACCAGAGATTGCTTACACAAGGGGGGTGCAAATGTCAATCAGCTACTTCCTGATCAATAGGAGAACAGATCCCCAACAATCACAGTGGGTCCTGCCCAGAAGCTATTGCTAACAGATCACAACAAAAAGGCAGAATTACTCAGTCCCTATTTTGCTTCAGTAACTGTCCGCTTCCATGTAGCAGGCAAGGGATCTGGATTTCAAATCAAGATTGATATGGAGTCAGTCAAGAATCACCTTGCTAACCTAAATGAGTTCAGGTCTGCAGGGCCAGATGAACTGCATCCCAGAATACTGAAAGAACTTGCTCCTTCAGTTCTCTCTAAACCACCTGCCAGCATTTTTATTTTATTTTATTATTATTATTTTTTTGAAGTCTTGGAGAAAAAGTGAGGTGCCAGAGGACTGGAGAAGGGCAAAAATTGTCCTTCTCTTCAGAAAAGGAAAAAAAAAAAAAAAAAAAGAAAGAAAGAAAGGAAGGAAGGAAGGAAGGAAGGAAGGAAGGAAGGAAGGAAGGAAGGAAGGAAGGAAGGAAGGAAGGTGAAAAGGAAGGGAAGGGAAAGGAGAAAGGAAAGGGGAAAGAGGAAAGGGACGGGAATGGGGAATCCAGGATAGTACAGACCCATAAACTTGACTTCAATACCATGAAAAAATGTTAGACTAGAATCTGCCTACAAGCATCTTGATGACAATATCATGAATCAGTAGAAGCCAGCAGGAACTCCTACTGATCACAGCGTTGTCTTCAAGATGCTTGCAGATAGACCTCAGTATAATTTGTTGTAGTATCTCAAGAGCAAATCCTGTCAAACTAATCTTATATCTTTTTTTTTATTTTAAAAAAATCAGGTCACTAGTTTAATTGATCATGGGAAAGCTGTGGCTGTCACTTATCTGGATTTCAGCAAGGCATTTGCTAAGGTCCCCCATAATATTTTGATTAGCAAACTGGTTAAATGTAGAATAGATGGAAACACTATCAGATGGATCCATAATTATTTGGAAAACTGTGCTCAGAGAGTTGTAATCAATGGCTACACTTCAAATTGGAAGGAGGTCTACAGGAGAGTGCCTCAAGGTTCTGTTCTAGGGTTATTACTCTTCAACATTTTATCAATGACAGACAACAAGGTGGAGGGAATCCTTAGGGCACTAGCCTGTTATAGCACTATTACTCCATTTTCAACATCCTATGGAATCCTGGGGTTTGCAGTTTAGGGAGAGGCCTCAAAGGCCCCTCTCTAAACTGCAAACCCCAGAATTCCATAGGATATTGAAAGTGGAATAATAGCGCTATAACAGGCTAGTGCGGAAATGGCCCTTTTTAAGTTTGCAGGTGATACAAAAGTGGCAGAGGAGGCTAACACACTGGAAGATAGAAGTTCTAGTTTGGTGGTTCTTCTGCTTAATAAACTATGCTCTCTTCCAAATATTTTTTTTTTTACATTGAAAGCAGGAATAATCTGGGCTTTTAGAAATGATATATTTCTGGGTTTTACTGCTTGCAGGTGTATAGATGACATTTGAGCACAATTTTCATCTAAATTGATATTTCATTGAGAGAAGGAGGGAGAGGGAAGGAGAGAAAGAGAGGAAAGGGCAAGCACCATTTCTGGAGGGAGTGGGAACAATTAATTTTTCATAAAGGAACAAAATTGTTAGCTAGGGCCAGTCCAAGATAATTTGCAACCTGAACCACAGCCATAATTGGTGCTCTCCCCATGACAGGGTGCAAAATAGCCAGTGCCAGCTAAATGATTTGGGTATGTAGGAGAGAAAAATCTACTTTTCCCCTTTCCTAACAGTAAGAATAACAACAAAGGAAATAACTTTTTGCTGACAAATAACTTTTTGCTGGCAAATGTGTCAGTAGCAGCCTTCATCTCACTCTGACAAATGATAGGGCTGGCCTCATTATTAGCAAAACTCAAAGGTCAGAGTTTGGAGAAGTTCTTTTTCTGGACACCATCTCCCAAAATATTGGCATTCACTGGGGCATTCTGAAAAAAGGAATTTTCCCAAGCTCTGATTAAAAGAATAAGAGAAAGATTGGGTGAAAACAACTTCCACAAAGCCACCCGTGATCTTCATGGCTGAATGGGGATTTGAACCTGGATGTCCACAGCTCTAGTCCCAACACTCTAATAGTTATATATCACATGAGCCTTTCTGATTTCACTTCCTAAATATCTGTGAAGCCTATTAAGCAGTTTTGGACATGCAGAGATTCCCTGTACCACCTCTACTAGCTGTTGTGAAAAGAAAAACAGGAGTCTTTAATACGATGCCTTGAGTGCCTTACAGAAAAGAAATGAAATGACTGATCACCAGTAAGCTGATAAGCTAACAAAGTGCTAAGCATGAAAATCCACTTCAACAAGAACGGAGCACATTATTTCCTCTTCTTTCAGGCTAGGGAGAGATGCAGATTTGATACAGTCTGTTCTATAGGTGTCAGCTGGCAGTATCTCCAAGGATTTCATCAGTTTTATAGATGCGTTTCTTGTCTTAATTGCATTTAATTAATCTAGAGTCACCACACTGCTGTTTACACTAATTGCCCAGATAGTGATCAGATTTTTCCAGTTAAGATTCCTTTCTTCCTATTTAATGTCTCAAAAGAGATTAGCAAATTGGAAAGCGATCACTTTGTTTCCATCCCCACCCATCCCATGAATTAAAATCAACTCTTCCATCTCAAAGATTATTCATGGGATTTGCTTTTTTTCCTCTTACCAAAACTATATTCTTTGTTCCACTGGGGCTATTTTTAGAGTCTCTGGCTCTGAAATCATTAAGCTGTCAGATGATATTATCTGGGTTTAAGAAGAGGGCATCTGTCTCTGAACAAACAGACAAAACAGGCAATCTCAAAACAGAAAATGTCACACTTTCCAGTGGAAGTTCTATAGAAATCAGAACAGCACCTGTGGTCTGATTTACTATGAGTGGTCCTCAGATGCCTTACATACGTTTGTAGTGAGCTTTTGTGAGGAATAGATAAGCATTCATTTTTATTTATATCAGTGGTGGAAACATGTAGCCCTCCAGGTGTTGCTGAAAAAGATCTTCAGGGGAGGACTTTCTTTTGGTCTCACCATCACAGACCCACCTACTGGGGAAACAGGAGAAAGCCTTTTCAGCGGCTGTTCACAGCTAGTAGAATTCCCTTCCCCGGGAAGCCAGGCCGGTCTCATCTCTGCCCTTCTTTCACTAGGACCATTTTCAAACTACACTGTTATAGTGTATTATTCCACTTTCAACATCCCATGGAATCTTGGGGTTTGCAGCCTAGGGAGGGGCCTTTAGAATTCTCAGTCAAAGAACTCTTTGGCTTCAGTAAACTACAAACTCCAGATTCCACGGGATGTTGAAAATGGAATAATAGCACTAGAACAGTGTAGTGTGGAAATGGCCATGGAGACAATGACTTAAAAAATAAATAAATCCAAAGAGGCTTTTAAATGATTGATTAATTTCAGGGAACCTTTTATGGGAGGTGTGCAATATTTTTCAAATTTATTGTTAGTATTTTTTAGAAGAGTTCACACTTTTAAATGTAAAGGGGTTTTATGTGATGATTGCTTGATTGATTTTTAAACTTTTTAAAAAAAATTATCAGATTTTTTTTTTGGCTTATTTTGTTTTTAGCTTTCCTAAGGCACCTTGTCTCCCAAGCTGAGATAAAAGCAGGATACAAATTAAATAGCTAAATGCTGATCTGCAATTCTTTTGAGCCCTAGGCAGCATAGCCAATGGTGAGGAATGATGGGAGTTACAGTCCAATAAACTGCATCATGCATTCCCTATCCCCAATTTAAAATATTTATTTTACAATCCCTACCTCCCACTCACTTGCCTTAGGATAATTCACACGCTTTGCCATGCAATTCACATCAGATTTATTTTATGTACAAAATATAGTGGTTGAAAACCTCTGTGGCAGTTTTGAATGTGTAACCTAGAGTTACACACTTATGACTCTTATGTATTCATGATCCCTATGCAGTCCCTGGTTTAGGGGCTAGTGCTACACAGGAACTGTGAAAGTCCTCCAATCCCTATTTACCAGGCAGCAGGCACTGTGATCAATAGGTGTCTCTCCCCCTGTCATTCTGAAGCATCTGTCATCTCCATCCACTGTGCAAGCAATATCTAGGGTGAGAGGGAATTATGATGGGGACCCTGATTCTGCCTGTCACACCGGAGATTGTTCATGGTCACAGGGAAACAGTCTCTTGTTGTTTGCAGCAGTGTTTCCTTTGTAAAGACAGTAACTTCTTGGAATTTACCTATTTCTCTTTTCAAATGAATCCAAAAATGACTTTCATGTGGAAGCATGTATGTCACTTTGAGTTTCTCGGAAGACAAGTGTGGTATTAGGAAAACCATGAAACAAACTTATAAACCAAGTTATTTTGAACTACCTGTGAACTCAGTGTCTTTGTGTCTCTACAACTATCACCACCAGCCTATAGAATAAGTAGAAGATGAAAACATATGGCACCACAGTGGCAGGGACTAGAACTGCTGCTAATACAATTTTGGTTAAAAGCCTGGGAACCTCCTTAAACCTTATCAACAGGAAAAAGGGCTCTGCAAGACCAAACCTTCCCTTAAGAAAAACAGTATCCATCTATAGAAGAAATCCATTACACACAAAAAAAGACAAATTGCGCAAAATGTGTGTAGAATGGTATATATGCATATATGTGTATTAAGAAATAATTATGCATGTATTACAAAATGCACTCTTATCTCACCTGAGTGAAAAGACTTGGTCCAGGTGACCTGTGTTCCTGTTCAGTTTACTGTCCAGGTGCTAACTATGGATGGTCAACTTCAAAACCTTTCTTCTCTCTTCTTATGGCAGTTTCTTTTAAAGTCAGACTGGGATGCTCTTCAAAGATACCTCAAGTTAAATGGAGGACTACCCTCTGACCAACCTTCAAACAGGACTGTACTCTGAGAACGTGTAGCTCCTCTGTCACCATCACCAGCATTTGAGCCGCCACATCCCAACATTTTGGAATCAAATGTGAGACATTTCAGATGATTTTTCAAAAAAAAAAAAAAATTAAGGTACGTCCTGTTGCTTTTTCAATATCTGATATTTTATATGACATTCACAATTTTCTGCGAGCTGAAGTGCATCACATTTGAAAAAGATAAATGCCTTGATGCCAAGAAAGGGAAGAAGGTGGCAGCCATGGTTCATCAGTCTGTTTGTACTCGTGCTAAAGCAACAATCCTATCAAGATTTGCTGCATGGGTTAAACTAATTTATATTTCTACATTTTTCCTAAAAGGCTTTGGTTTTTAACCTTTTTCCTTGCTGTGCCTCTTTTGCCATAAAAAAAATGCTCATCTTTCATCTTGTTTGACTGAATAGGCTATGTAAATTCAGGGGACACAAAGTATCACACTTGCATTTGGTACAGCACTGAGGTAGATTTCTTGTGTAGGGGATGAGGAGAAGGAGATAATGCTGTAAAAAAAGTCTGCAATGCTCCCTAATTGCAGAAGTGTTAAAAAAATTGGGAAAGTAGCCTTGAGCCATTCTCTGTGAAGCCAAGCAGAATTTTTGAAAGAAACTACAAAGAGCCATGTAATTCCCAGTGGAAAAAATAGTAGCATTATCACCATCCTTTATTATGAATGTTTGTAGAAGTCAAAGACATGTGAGCCCAGCTGTTGGCTCCGTATGCCTTCTGCATTGCATAATTGAAAATATGTCCAAGAATACGTATAAGGACATCAGTACATATATACACACAGCTGGTATCTCCATATGCTTTGTCACAACTTCACATTTCAAAGTCAAGGGATGGAAGGGAGCATCTGAACTGACTTTGAAGCATCTTATAAAATGGTGGATGTAAAACATTGTTCATGGGTCTCAGGGGTTTTTCAAAAGCTTATCCAACAGGCCTTGATCAGAAATGAGTAACACTTAATGTTTTCCTGAAGTTGATTGGTGCAACATCTCTAATATTCTTTCATTAATTCATTTTATTTCCAAGACTATCAGACCACCTTTGGCAAAATGATCCGGGTGGCATGCCATAAAGACAGTAAAACAGCAGTGTAAAAAATGAAGGCACATATAGACTCACAAAACAGCAGTTCAATAAGATAAAAATAAAACACCCAGACTAAAAGTTCAGGGAAACCAGTGAACACTGGATTGATATTACAAGATGAAAAACTGAGGCAAAGTGCATGTCTTCACACGATACCGAACTGATTTCAGGTTGGTGTCAGTCAGGTTTCTACTAAGAAGGACATTCTGTGGATAAAATTCCATTTTTAAAAAATCAGGTTCGGTGAACCGTCCTCTCAGATTTTCTGAGCAACAATTGGCCATATCATCCAAGTCTTATGAGAGATATAGATCAGGCCATCTGGAAGACACAAAATTGCTTGCCCCTGACCTAATTTCATATGGAGGTGTTTTTTGATGAGCCACCAGTGCTTATCTGTATCCAGGCAGGCTTCTGTGGTAGAAGCTGTTAATTTAGGATTCCAGGTCTCAAGCTCTCACTTAAGGGCTTTGTAGATAATTATCAGCAGCACTTTGAATGTACCTTTGCAATAAGTAACTCCCCTTTAAAAGTAAGTGTAAGTAAGATGGAATCTTTTTGGTGAGTATCCCAGCATAACCTCCACTGCATCAGCATAAAGACTTCTATGGTTGTTGCAGAAGGGATGTACAGCACATCTTTTGACAAGCCCTTCATGTCAAATCTCAGATGACAGTGCTGGGGTGCATGCCAATGGCAAATCCAGGACCAGTGACATCTTGCACATGATCCAGCTACAGTTTTGCAACTGGCAAAATAGATATGTCACTCTCCTGTAAGTCCAGCGTAGGTTGAAGAGAACAATGGCATTTCCTTCTCCTCAGCTGCAAAACTGCTCTTGGATTGTGCCTGGGATCCTGCTTTTCCTATCAATCATGGAATGGCCAAGGAGTATGCTCCAGTGCCATCAGCTGAGATGAAGTGAGCAAGGAGCTGAAGTATGACATGTCCAGACCCCTCCCATCAATAAGTGGCTGTGGGACAAAGAGTTGCCACAGGACTCTGTAGAGAACCTTGCTTGTGCACATCATACCTTCATTTGCTGGCGGGAGCAGGTGGATGCGCCACCCTTCAACATCCTGCTCTTTGGCACCACATAACTCCTTCTCTTGGTGTGGATTCCTAAATTTTAAGGTGGATTTTGGGGGTTGGATCGGAAGACAGATCATAGCCATGATGTCATGGTTTGATGCAGTATGTCTGTCAATATATTTAACATGTGGCAAAGGACATTTCTGATTGTACATGATTGCCCTCACCTACATATCTTGCATTTAGCATGCTTTGTCATTTGCAGGTAAGCACAGGCTTAACTTGCAGGTCCTATTGCTGAGGAACATTTCTCTGAGGAAAATCTCATTGTGGAAGAGCAAATGGGCTAATCACAAGGAATAAATGTTCCCTTCAGCATCTCACTATATTGCATTATATGGCAGCCCATTTTCTCTCCTTTGCCATAATAAGCCATGGATTTGCTTTCCTATCATAAATACCAGTGAACTCCTGTTCAACATGTCTTAATGTACACATAACCTGAGAACCCACCGATTCCTAAAGGGTATCTCTTGAAGAAAAAGATCTGTAACATATGCTTGAAAAAAATTATTTTATTATTTTTAAAAATACAGTACACAGCAGCATGTCTCTTCCCCACCCTGTTACTGCTGATTCACAAAGAGATAACATGATCAGTTAAACCCAAATACTAGGCTGTTATAAATCCTGAGAGACAGACTCAGTTACATGCTGTTTTACGTAAGACAATATGTTGAAAAAGAATAGTCTTTCTTTTAACATAAAAGAGTCTCTTCCTGAATTTATGAATCAGATATAAAATCTGCAGAATTGCTGTACTGCAATATCCAATTGAGGATTTTCCTGAAATCCTCATTGTGAACAATTTTAGATAAGGTGGATCCTAAATAGCTAGACCAAGAAACGCAAACATACCACACATGGTGAGCATATGGGATATGCTATGATTTATCAGACATGATTGATAGTTTAACAAATGGTTGATGTAACACACATTGCTCTACCATAGTTAAGGGCTCAATTCTTTCCTTCCCATGAACTCTGTGTTGTTGTTGTTTTAATTTATTTTCATATATAAACAACAGACAATATAATTTCATCTTTGGAAAAAAATCTGTTTTAGCCACCTCTGATTCCAATAGGGCACAAACAGTGGCAACTGAGGGCTCCATGTCAGTGGGGCAGTAAGCTATTCAGAGTTTGGGGTACTTTTAAAGGAATTCTCCAAGGTGCTGAACCTGTTTTGAAGACTATAGTTCAGCACCACGAATAGGTCCTTTAAATAAAATGTGCAGGTGGATTCACTGCTCCATGAACATGGGATCCACCAACTGACGCTGGACACAGGAGGGCACAACTGGAAGTATAGGATTTATATCATCCTGAGAGACAAGGGGAATGATCCCCTTCAGAATGCTCCTAAGAAATTAAATTCAGCCATTTAAACTGCAAAGCCATTCCCATCCACTGTGTGGAATGGATGCAAGAGTGCATTTGATCCCTGAAAAATATATTATGCAGAAATGCACTTAGAGTCAAGCTACATGATCAGCAGAATCCCATTCTGGGAAACTTGCTGGCCTTTATCCACACTGCAAATGGGACAGTACCAAATTGGATAGTACATTAGAAGAAACAACTGTTCCCAAACATAGGGAGGTGGCATGTCACTGATTGTTGCAAACCTTCTTTGTGGCATGCTAAATTCGTATATGCAAGGATATTTGATCTTTATAAGAGGGAGTAAGAATGACAGGCCTGCAGCCTCCACCCCTCCAGCAACCAGTATCCATATCGTGGAAAACCTTAAAAAGTGTGTGCCATGCAATTCAGCTGATGGGTCCTCTGTGGATTAAGGCAGGATTTAACTCAGAGACAGGAAATATTTGGCCCCCAATTCCCAAGAGTCTCAACCAGCACATCATAGGGGATTATGGAGATTGTAGTCCAGATTATTGAGGCTAAAGTGTTCTCCATCCCTGATTGAATGGATTATATTATTCTAAAGACAATAAAAAAGTCCACGGCATAGTTTTAGCTGACAGAAGACGTCATATTCATTGTACTCTTAATGAACAGGACATAAGCTACAAAAGAATGTATTTTATACTTTTCTGTCCTGCCACAAAAAAATTAAACAGAGACCACATGGGAAAGATCTTGGCCAGTTTGTTATCAGATAAGTCATAATCTTTCTTGGCCTTTACCATTTCCATCTGTATAATAATTGTACCAACTGCACTGATTGTCATGAAGAACTAAATTGTCTTATTATTGGGACCAATTCAGTGTACTTTCTCAAAGTGATTAATGGAAAGAAAGGAAACCCGATCTAGCCTGAACTCAGCATTTTTCTGTCCCATTGGTTTCAGGAGCATAGTTCACACTGACACACTGGGGGAAATGACACTGGCTGAGATTCTACACTGCAGTTAAGGATGCATAGCTTTACACATCTGTAACAAAGTAGCAGAGGCCCAATGAAACCTTGTTCGGAATTGCAAGCATACATAATAGGGGAACAGCCAAAGAGCCTTGATGTACAAGGGACATCAATATGGTTCTGAGTACAATGCCTATCAGTCACCTCTGTAGGAACTTTGTGGAATGGGCACTGCTACATGGCAATGTTCAGCCTCTTGGTGAACAGAGATTTTCAGCAACAACTCAATTTTCTTTGCCCACACAGGGCACTTACGCTGATGTACAGACCTCCAGTCTTGGACCACCAAGGCTAATCAGATCACAGATTTTTGATTTGTATGTTCTAGTCACACAGTGTGAAGAAGTCATTAATTTTGCACCCTTTTGTGATTAAAAAAAAAGGGAGGAGAATATGAACAAAATTGTCCACTAGGTCTTCTTACCTTCTCTTGTTTATTTTCTTAATCACCTCACATACCTTCCTGGCATATTCAAAATAATTCCTGAGATATATAACTGGAAGGATGACAATACTTTGGTTACATTTCCTAGCAATTTAAAGATTGCTTCTCATGAGTCCTTTAAAAATAACATAAACCACCACTATCACCACCCTCTGTAACACCTCATATTGAAGAAAGTAAATTGTGGAGACACAGGCTATATTTTACTTGCTGTTGCACTTGAAAGGCAATGCAATATGGCCCTTGTTTGGGAACCACAGTCCCATTTTCAAGAATGGTTCCACTTATTTGGAGCAGCAATCCTCACACTGTAGGTTAGAGCTAACAACACAGAAAGTTTGGCTGTTAAGGTCTCAGTACTTTACTCCTCATCCTATACCAAACTGGAGTTGTTGCAGGGTCAACACTCTCACAGCATCCTGTATGAGACACACTAAACAGAGTGGGCAACACCTGCTGATGAAAGTAAATACTAACAAACAAAACCTCATCTGACCCCACAACAAAAACAACAAGTCACTGGCCAGTTCCATTTATCTTACTGAAGAACTGTGATGGTCAATCCTCTCCTCTCCCTGATAAGCTTTATTTTCTAGTGTTGAAGAAAGATTCTTAATATAATTGCTTCATTATAAAGGATGGGGACAATGCTTTAACAAACAGAAGGAAGGAGGTCGATCACTTGTACTGGGTGCCTGGCATGCTTCCTGTAGATGAGAGAATCCAAGGTCTTGAGATCACTTTTGGAAATGGATCTTTGGCTGTGCCAGATTTACCTTCAAGCACTATCAGTGGACAATAATCATTTTACTTTCATGTCAGAAAGCAGAAGAAGAAAAAATCCCACCCTGTATGAATAGGCCAGGCCTAAGAATGGAGCCATTAACCTTCAATAAGAGAGTGTTAATCATTGAAATAATAGGATATCCCAATGCCTAAATGTTCTCATTTCAAATCCTAACTACAGGGTACATTGAAGACATCAAAAAACTACAAAATCAACTATTCAACCACATGAAGTCAGGAAAATATCCAAATAAATAATCTGTTTTAAAATTATGATACAATACTCATTACAGTATAAATTGGCATTTTTTTCTCCAAAAGCAGAAGCACCAGTCTCAAGATATAAATGTGGTATGTGAAACACATCATTAATACGAAGTGCAAACAGAATTTTAGTACCGGGTGTCATTAAAAAAAAAAAAGGTGTATACACTGAAATCTGTTTGAATGGGGACGAGTGTCATGCTGATTTTTTAAAAAAATCTATGAGGAAAAGCCCAGCCTAATTAGACGTAATGGTATACTGCCAGATACTTACATGGCTAAGTAGTAAAAACAATAAATATCCCCCAGTGAAGGGAAATGATATATTTATGTGATGTGCTCAGGTAGACTCTTTCCCAATAACTTCCCCCCCACACACCTTGATCCCTAAATGAAGTGATACTTTTTGTTGGAAAATGCTCTTTGATATTTCAGGCATATTCTTCGTAGGCTGCTGTAGAGTTTAATGCTGCTAAACCTGGTCATCAAACCAGATGAAGTTTTTTTTTCTTTTTTATATTCAAAACATTTCAGTTATTATGAGTGAACTGTGAAAAGAGATGACGTCCAATGGAGTGAATAGACATCAGTTTCGACATCATGTGACTTCTGCAAAGGCCGTGATGTGGTTCTACAAAGATTGAAAAGAAAATTAGAGAAGAAAACAGTCAGAAGTCTGTAACTGTTAAAACAGTATTTTTTCCCCACTTGATTCCCCATCACCAAAAATCTTCTCCCTACCATGTTGTTTGGGAAGACATTCCCATGCTTTCAGAATTTTGTTGCATTATGGTAACACAGCCATCCATCCCTGCAGTAAGTTTCATAGGTTTCATAAACAACTTCATACATTTTAGGACAGATACACTTCCTGGGGTAATGAAAATATGGCATGGGGGAGTGAGAGACATTTTCAAGATGGATGGAGGTAGAAGGAAGGGTACATATCCCTCTCAGTCACCAGTTTTCACTTTCAGACACCCCCACTCTCCTTCCTATACTTGTTTCCCCTATGCGCAGAACAATTTCCAGCTTCTGAAATGATCTGAGAGCTCTAAATGGTTTATTGTAACAAAGCCAACCTGGGATTTGTTTTCAGGGCAGAATGGGCAGGCAGGGAAGGGATTGAGCACTAGCCTCACACCTGCTACTGCCTTGCCCCCCCGTATATTCCACAAAACATTTCTCAATCCTAGGTAACTGTGTCTTTCTATGCATTTCCCGTAGCCTGAAATTCAAAGTAGGCAACTTGGGTGCAATTCAGTAACGGTTTTAAAAACAACATTCCAGGAACCAAATGCCACAGAGTCTGACAGTAGATCATATTGTGTTGCTCTGCTAAATTTGTTTTAATTTCCCATTTCTTCCTGCATCATTTTTTTAAAAGAATAATTACTTCCAAAGAGCCATGTAGTATAGAATCAAAGTATCAAAATGTTAAACGAAAATGGCATTTGCTAGTCGACAGCATGTATTTGAAACATATTTAAAATTTTGTTTTTAGTTACTGTAATGTCTCCTGTTTTTGCGCTACTCTTTCTTCTGGCTTAACACGATGGCTTCACCCCTCTTTTGTTAGTGCACATTTCCACAAAAAAAGTGTGTCTGTTTGAATATAAATTTAAACCCTAATTTTTAAAAACAGCATTTTAAGTCTTTTATGGCTGTCAAATTAGTAGAAGTTCATAATCACTGAGTGGCAGAGTCTTTTCATTTTACAAGACAGTACTCAGTAGCTATCATATTATTTGCTTTCCCAATTAGAAAAAAAAAACCTTAGTTGGCAAAAAGAACAATCTAAAAGAATATAAGGCATTTCCCAAGATATTTAAACCCACTGGAATATATGGTATTCCCCAAATACTTAAATCTCACTGAAATGCATAGGATAAGCTAGTTGTAATTAATTTATGTTCCATTAATTTAAATGGGAATGTAGTATGATAAACTATCTTTGATTTTGGTCAAAGTCTAGGGAAGGGACTGAGCTAAGCCCCAAGGCCTTCTAAACTATGTGGTTTGTATGCACAGAAAAAAGAGTGGGACAACCTTGCCTTTATCTCCAAGCGTAGAGCCAAATAAATGAGTAGGTTTCCATGTGTGTACAACTATATAAACAAGATTGCACAGGGACTGATGACTATGTACACAAATTTATGTTGATATAACCGCATATTCCTCTTCAAGGGGTGACACGCTGTGATTTTCAACACCCTCCATGTATTTAAGTCTGTATGACTTATAACATGGATGGAAGCCTGTAGCTCTCTCATGATGCTCCTGGCCTTTAGCTCCCATAACCCCTAACCATTGGCTATGCTGATTAGGCCTGATGGAAGTGTACACTAAAAACACCCAGAGGATCACAGTCCTCCCCACCCCTCAGATTTAGGGGGTGCAAAGAGGGCTTTGATAACTTAGGGCCTGATTTGCTGTGTTGTTGCTGTTATTGATGATGGGTACCTTCAATCTGTTTATGGCAACCCTAAGAGAAAACTATCATGAGGTTTTCTTGATAAAAATTTTCAGAGGATTGCTTTTGCCTTTCTCCGAGGCTAAGAGAGTGTGACCTGTCCAAGGTCACCCAGTGGGTTTCCATGGCCGAGCAGGGATTCAAAACCTAGTCCCCAGAGTCATGGTCCAACACTCAAACCACTACGTCATGCTGACTCTCTTAATCTTACTAGCCATTATGAACTATATATACATTTTCGTGGGGGTTGTCAGATACAACAGCTTTCAGGGTCAACAGACTCAACTCTCACCAACCCTAGTCCACCTGGCCAATAGTTAAGGATGATGGTAGTGGCAGGCCAAAACATCTAGGGTAAATCATGTTGGGAAAGATGGAGATATAAAAAGGCAAATGGATCATATGTAATACTGATTGACAAGGAATATGAAGGTCAAGGACTGGACAGGCTAGCTCCGAGTTATATTCACCTGGCTTCCTTTTGCCGCATCAATAGCTTAATGCAATCTGCTTGCTGCTCTTCAGGCACCAGCTCCCCAAGTTTCCAGCTGAGTCTACTGACCCGGGGGATCGTGAATTGGAAAGCTCTACATTTTCTATGTTTAGACTTTGGTCTTGTTGCCCTTTGTTTCAGCTTGGCACTAACAATTGCTATGGGCAATTTCTTCTGTTTCAATTTTGTCTATATTACTTATTAAGAAAAGAGAAGAGCAGGACTTGTGAAGAACACAAATGGTTAATTATCAAGTTGGTCACTGTGCCAAGCAAAGATCTAAACAAACTTAATGCACAGGAGGTGAGGGAAAGAAAACAGCATTTGTAAGTGCAAGTATAGTATTTTAAAAGATTAGGACCATGTTGTCCCTCTTTTGGGGCCTTTTTTAGTGGCAAGGGTCAATCATGCAAGCTTTTTAATACTTTATGAGCACCATTCCCTCCACAGCAGCTATTTTGTACTAGCACCAGTAGCACCCTTCCAAAATTCCAAAGGAACAATGGGTAGCAGATCCTGGATGCGGGGCATTTAGATGGTTGCCAGAGTGCAACCTGAGCACTTGATGCCTACCTTTAAATCTCTCAAAAGTGGGGCAATGCAGGGGAAGGGATACAAGTCACCTGTCTTTAACCAAGTAATTGCTCCCTCAGCAACTGTGGCAAGCAGAACTCCATCTGTGTTACATTCTTGTTGAGGAAGGTGGAAGGCCAACGGGACTATGGAAGAAATGTCTGGGAAGAGTCTTGGGTGTCCTATCTTCATTGTGATAGGGTTGCCAGAGTGAAAGCTGGGGAGGGATGCTATATCTTTTAATAGCTGTATAGAAAAGAAAATTTCAAGTGTTATTTGTTATCTGGCTGAGTGAAAAGCAACACCTGCTGAAATCCCCTTTCCTATTAAAGGTACAAGAGCCCTCTCCAGTTTTCACTCTGACAAGTTTTGGGAAATGTAAGGGTTTATGTGCCTGATGTCTTGGCTGCAAAGTGACAACTCCTCATTGGCAAAACTCCTTTATTGCAGATTTTTGTCCATGAAATCTTTAGCAGCTGCTTAAGGTTCCATCATATAGACACACCAGACAAACAAAAACATCATGCAGGAGGTAAAAAGCAACTATGCTCAAACTCTAAAATAAATGTTTGCTTTGTAGCTCTCAAAGCCTACAATTAATTCACCTCAACATTTCTCTTTGGCTTTGTGCAGAGCAATAAATTAGTTTGCTGCTGTTCTAAAAGTCACAGTCACTTACTGGGAGGAGGAATAAAAACCAGCATGCACAGTTGTGATTATTTCAAACCAGCCTGTCAGTGGAAGCGATCCAGTGACACAGGTGTAACACGGAAGCCCTAAGAGGCCAAAATAAAAACAAGTAGCAAAACATCCCCATCTGAGAAGAAGAATACTAAGGCAGAACCTTAAGTGCAGGTGTTTGGTTCAATATAAATATCAACAGATTAAGTATTATTTTTAGCACTTTAAATAAGATGTTATCAATTATATGCATTTTGAGAAAAATAAGGAATCCATATTAAGTATTTACAAGTTGCATTCAGATTATGGATATGAGCTCCTTATTTATATCTTGTATTCTCATTCTCCCTTGTGAGCATGATATGATCCATTAGCAGCTTATTAAACACGTCAGCAATGATCTGTACATTTTGAAAATCTTTTCCTTCAAATTACTTCTCCCTTTCCCTTTTCTTTTTCAATTCTTCCCGATTACATGACAAGCATAGAATACAAAAGGAACTTCACAGAAGCCTATTTCTCAAAATGCCTTTGCCTGCACTGAAGGCTTCAACTTATGCCTTCCAAAACCACACTTCAACACACCAGTGTGCGCTTTTTGTGCGCACATACGTTTATTGCCTTATATGAAGATGTTCAAACCGATCCATTCCTGTTATCCAGGAGAAAACTCTAAAGAGACGGGATTTAAAAGAGTCTTGCTGTAATGGCTCATCTTGACCATGATCAGTAGCTTGACTCTGCAATGTGTACAGTGGTTATAGTCACTAAATTGTTTTAGGCATAGCTTCATGTTTCTTTCATCCAATCAGCACAAGTTAAGCACCTAACATAAATGCCCATTCCTAGGCACTTCAGTTTATGCATCTGATGAAGCAGTCTTAAATCTATGGAAGCTTATACTACGAACTTCCTTCTCTCATTCTCAAATGTGCTGCAAGATTCTTTTGCGTACTGATTCAGACTAAAAACGTCTTTGAATTCTACCACTTAACATGAAGTCCACTTGAATTAACAAAGCCAGCATGTAGGTAGCTCCCTATAGAGGACAAACAATGAAAATAAGAAATGAAAAAAGGAATTAAGATGTTTTGTGAAAACATAATACTTGGAACTGAATTATGGGTTTCCAAACAAAACATTTCTAGTGCATGGATAAATTTCAATTTTGGTTTCTCATTTTTTCAATCTCATGTTTGATTTGTCTCAAACAGAAAATTTTTAAATTCAACTTGTCTCAAACTTTTATTTTTTTTTTTTTTTTTAAGAAAACTTGTATGCATTTTTCTATACGATTCTACTTAATGTATACAAAGGAGGGGCTAGAGTGAGAATCTCTACTCCATTTCCTGCAGATATCTGTGTTTTTGCTCTGCTCAGTCCCAGTGCTTTCCATGAACTAAAGGAGATGTACTTTTTCACAGACTGCCAGTCTAAATCCAACTTAATATGTATGGTCTTTTTTCAGGTGGACTGCACAAAGCTGTTTACATGAAACCGTTAAAACAATAAACAGTAATGAAAGTTACAGAATCAACACAGAAGACCCACACAGTTATCTTGAAGAGGTTGCTACTTTTATGCTCCCATAAGGCATATGGGGGCAGTGGGGGGCAAGGAGAGTTGCTCTGAAAGATGGATGGCCTGATGTTATCTTCTGTAAACTACAGTTTGCCTTTTGAGATGCTTGACCTTTCTGAGATTCAGTGTGTATGACTGTATGTGCCTTCAAGTCACCTGTCAACTTATGATGACCTCATGAATTTCATATGGTTTTCTTAGATGTGGAATACTCAGAGGTGATTTTGCCAGTTCCTTTCTCTGAAATACTAGTAACATTGGGTGAAATAGAAATGGAAAAAGGGAAAGAAGAGAAATAAAGATTATTGTGAACATGATGGAAGACTCTCAGTAAAGTGAGACCAAAGCCATTTCTGCACTAGACTGTTATAGTACTATGATTCCACTTTCAACATCCTATGGAATCCTGGGGTTCATAATTTAGGGAGGGGCCAGCCAGCTGGCCCCTCCCAAAACTGCAAATCCCAGGATTCCATAGAATGTTGAAAGTGGAATCATAGTGCTATAACAGTCTAGTGCAGAAATGGCCTGAGAGACACCAGAATTCTTCCTTAATGAAAAAAGAGAAGATGCAAAACCTGAGATCATAAAAATCAGCAAATCTATTCCCCTACCACCTTTTTTTTGGGGTGGGGGGAGGGATAGCAGGTACACCAATGAAGATGCATTGTTTTTTTACACATACCTCAAGCTGCTATCTCCTTGAAAATTAGTGAAGTGGGGGGGCACTTGTGTTTGTGGAGACTCCTGTGTAATTTGGAAACTAGAGATACAAATATCCCCTCTAAAAATGTGTGTGTTGTCCCTCATGGAATAAGTCTGTGAGAATTTTTGTGCATTTGGGATCTCTTTGCACAACTTTCATTTATTTTTGCCCCAAAAAAAAAAAAAAAATGGGGCTTGCATCCTGTTGGGAATTTATGACATCATGAACTACGTTTTGATTGTGTAGTTTAGAACTGCTGTGTTGCACAATGGTGGTATTCCTACAGGGGGAGTATTATAAATCATAGAAATGTAGAGTTGGAAGAGATCACAGGGACCATCCAGTACAACCCCCTGCCATGCAGGAACACCCTCAAAGCACTCCCGACAGATGGCCATCTAGCCTCTGCTTAAAAACCTCCAAAGAAGGAGAGTCCACTACACCCCTGAGGCAGCATATTCCACTGCTGGACAGCCCTAACTGTCAGAAACTTCTTCCTGAGGTTCAGGTGGAATCTCCCTTCCTGCAGCTTGAATCCATTGCCACAGCTGTCAATGACGGCACACAGAGAGGGCAACAATAGCCCTAAAAAATGCCACGGTGCACAGCTAATCCAGAAGGGAAGGCAATGGAAAGTCATGGGTGCCCATGTCCAGACAGAAAAATCCCCCTTTTGCAGCACCCTGTTTTGTGGTGGGAGTCCCTAACGTGCAACAATAAATCTTGCACATACTGTTGCAATTCACTAATATGGTTGCATATCATTTTAGCAATGTAGCTCCAGCACCATAAGGTTATACAACACAGTCTATGATGCAGGATCTCAACCACTGCATTTTGTAATAGCAAATGGTAGTGATGATGATGATGATGATGATGATGAACCCCTCTTTTTACCCAAAATGTTAAAAAAAGGGGGAGAGGGAGAAAAATATTCTTCTTTCAAAATTCTTTACATATTACCTTTAGAACCCCTCAGAATCAGAATTCCAAAACTTAGGCCATTTCCTTCCTCAACTTACACTTGGGGTTATTTTTGGGTTTTCTATTATTTTTCCCCCAACTTTTAACAATCCCCAATGTTCTTGTAGTTTACTGAGACAAAGGGCTCTCTGGCTGAGAATTCTAAATACCCCTCCCTAAACTGCAAACCCCAGGATTCCATAGGATGTTGAAAGTGGATTAATAACCCTATAACAGTGTAGTGCAGAAATGTCCATAGAAGCCTCCACATCTGCAAGAAGCTCCCTGCTGGAGATATTCCACTAAATGCCGCAACACAAGGGCCATGAGTGGGATGGGTCTAAATGGGCAGTTACCTATGTTAATAAGGCTTGTGGGCCTGTGCAAAATGCTTCTACACGCCCAAATGTGTGAGATTGACTATCCTACTCTTCCCTTTTTAGAAGCAGACCTAATGCAGCCTAGGAGGCTCCCCCTCCAGAAACGTGAGGATTTCAGTCATCATCTTGTATATGTGATATTAAATGACTTGGATTGTTATGGGAAATGAAAAAGATATCATTCTGTATGTATGGCTGGCTGGTTAAACAAGATAGATAAAGAAGAAGGTGCCGTGTAGATATCCACATCAGATTGAGTTCTCCAACTTCATCTTTTTCTGCATAATGCACCTGCAAATATTCCTTTCAGTTTTCAGAGCCAGTTCTTTGCATCCTGAATGTACAGAATATTCTCAAACTACCCCAATTTGGGGACAGTTGCTTTTAAAATGTTCCAGTTTCTCTGGCTTCCCCTCATCTTGTCCTCCATTCTCATTTTACTTCAGTTGGTGCAAACTGAGTTCCAAACGCAAACATCATTTGCACTCAATTAAATCAATGGAAGAGGGGTAGGAAAGGTGGGGATGGAGTTTTGCCCTTCCCAGTAGGCTTAGGCGAAAGCAAACTGCTGATGCCTCTCCTGTCTATATGTTCTTCCTCACTAATAACTTTTGCCGTCTTGACCATATCTGAGGTTGCTTGGCCATGTATGTTCTGGCTTTTGTCTGTGAAATTTTAGATGATATGATAGGGTCAATACATGCAGTCAGCTGAAGAAGATAACTATGCACCCTCATGCTTTTTTTTTTTTTTTTTGACCTTTACATATTTTGAAAGTACATCCAAGGGTACAGCTAAGCAAAAACAATTTCTTTGTCATAAAGATTTTCAGACTGGATGTCAGAGACAGGACAGGCCTGGAGCTAGGTGTGTCATATCTAGAGCTCACAGCTCAAATTCTCTGAGGTCTATGGCTGTGCTGACAGCTGGAGAAACTGAAGCCTGATGTGTACCAGACAGAAGCCATTGCTCTGCTGACCTGGCAAAGACCTGGCCAGAATTCTAATATTAACACCAAGCCTGCTCAGTTCCTGATTCCTCACTGCTGAAGAGAGAGCTTGGATTATAAGCCACCAGTGATTTAAACCAAGGCTCTGCTTTGCTGGACTAATGATCCACAAGGATACTCTTTATCCAGTTCTGTACTAGCCCATCTTCCTGAAATTTATCTCCCTATTTATCTTCTATCAGTGTTACTGTGGAGATCAGAAGAAAATTCAACACCACAGGTTCAAAAAGTTACTCTTTTGGACTACAGCTCAGCCAATGCTCCACCCAAATTTTAAAGCTTTTCAATTTCATGCAGAGGTAAAGAAAGTGACATACTCTAATATTTCTTGGAATTAAAAAGAAGTGCACTCAAGACTGGGAATAAAAGGATGCAGCTGGTGCCATGTATTAACAGGAAGTATTCCAGAACAACTAAAATGTTTTTTTTTGCGGGGGTGAGTTATTTTAAAAAAACCAAAACAACTGCCTCTGTAACACTCTTTTGCACCAACCAGAGGAGTCCTATATTTATGATGACAAGGGGCAAAGATCACATATCTGCTCCCATTTGCTTATTAATCAGGGATGGGGAGTAATTTCTTAGCACTAAAGAGTGACAGTTGAGTGACAACATCCCCCTCACACACAAATCCTATGCCCCTGTGATCTCTAGCACTTTTATTCCAGCCCAGCCTAGCCCAGCTCTGGATCCTTGAAATGGGTTGGGTGTGGACATAACTACCTGAAGTGAAGAAGAACAAGCAAAAGCAGCACAGCTTTCAGCTACCCTCACTCATCCATCTCTTTTGATGGAACTACGACAGGCTGCCCCTTCATAGTTATTTCGCACCAGGCCAAAGCCTTTCCCAGGCAGTCAATATCTTGCTTCATTCTGACATCTCACAAACAGCTAATAGGATGGATGGAACTGAAGATACACGTTCATCAACCAAATGCTTGCTCAAGCAAATGAGATGGTGACCTCCTTATGACAAAATGTCAAAAAGGCTTACAGATACATTGGTTGAGCACTGTGAAGAATTCTGAAAAGAAATCTGTTTGTTCTCCTCTGGAATCGAATGGAACACATAAAGGCTTTTACAACTGTCCATGCTCAGCTGTCATTCCCACTGGTTTCAATTAGAGCAGTGGATTTATCCCAAAGAAAAGAAAAAACAAAAACCTCTTCTTTCTATCTGAATCTTGTAACTTTGTGGCCCACAAGCAGCCTCTCATATGCCTTAGCAATCAATCAGTCAATCAATCAATCATCTATCTATCTATCTATCTATCTATCTATCTATCTATCTATCTAGAAATAAATAGATTAATTAAATACAGACATGCATCCTGATGTAAATCTCCACGTGCACTGCATTGCTGATCCACATTTCATTTTGCTGGTTGCATGCATCTTGTGATAAAAATTGGGCAAATCAGCCTGCATTCAAGATGGCCACTTGTTTGTGGAAACTATTTGCCTAGGACTGCTGCTGGACTGATGCCTGCATTTTGAGATGTACACCTAACGTGTTTTAAGTACAACTCTACATGTGTTTGACATAAAATAATTTGCCAAGTGCCACAAATGGAGTCCACAAAAACTGGCTGGCATCCTGGCAATGACATATGCATGCGTAAGTGCAGCTTACGCACATATCTGGATGAGCCACAGGAAGCTATTCTCTAGCCTTTTGTACCCCATTCAAAATCTTTCCCCACCAGTAGCTATCAAGCCTCAGGAAAGTTGCTATTCCAATAGCTTACCACTGAGGAAGGACTGGGGAGAGGCAAATTAGAGGAAGATGCAGCTGGGCTTGGCTCAGTGGGAAGTAGAAACAAGGGTGGGATTGCTTTCCTTTTCCCTTCACCTTGGACAGTATCACCCTCTACCTGCTTGATGCAAGATGTTGATCATAGTTATACTTTTCAGGAGCTATGATCAGTTATGGGTTGTGATATCCATCTCAGTGGGTGTTTATTCTGCTTGAGGTTTTAATCCAAGCTTTAGAGGAGCCATCCACAGTGCTGAACTTTATCCTCAAAGTAGGTAATACATTGGGGGTTGCTCCAGAAAGTTTAAAACTAAAACACTGAGTGGACCTACCATGTAACTCATATGGAAAGCACCAGTCAGTAAGGAAAGCTGGTTCTGACTTGCTTTCTTCCCCTCTTGGACTTCTTCCCATCAAGCAATTGCTGGTGAATGGCCCCATGGAGGAGAAAGTGACCAGCTGATTACTGCAGCAGGTGACTGGTGTTCACCAACTTCTCTTTCTCTTTAATTCCTTCCTACAGAGTTTGTTATGGTAGTTGGTCATGTGGTGGTAAAAGTACCAGTATGACTGGAGTAGAAACAATTACCCGGTGTTACCATGACTGGTATTTCTTTCTGAGAGTTTACCTGGCAGAAAATGGCCTTCATATTTAAATATATACTTTTGCAATAAATGCAAAGTATATTACAATAAATGACAAGGTATCAATCCTTTTTTTGTTGACACAGACTTCCTAGTTGCCTCAGTGGAGGCAGAGTAAGTACAAAACTGGGAAATAAATACTATCATCAGTTGGCTGGATATAATATATGACAATAAAACAAAACTTTGTGTTGACATAAAAAGTATCTTAATTGCTCTCAGTGGGAGGAGACGTAGGTATAAGACTGAGAAATAAATAAATAAGACTGAGAAATAAATGAATACGACTGAGAAATAAATACTGTCATAAAATGGATAAATATTACTTTCCAGTTTAAATAATAACAACAGTTCATAACAATTAGAAACTAAATCCAACATTAACTCCTATGTTGAGTAGATCTATTGAAATCACCAAGACTTAAGTTACTTGTGACTAACATCCCATTTAGTTCAGCATGTCTACTTTAGGTAGGACTAATATTGGATTTAACCAATAAAGTCAGTTAACTTTCTGCAGGGCAGTTAATAATGGCAAAAATGTATTGTTCAGTCTGTCCCATTATTGCTTTGTGTAGCAGCTTTTGTAACAAAAACCAATCTGGCACAATTAATATTGTACAAACATACTTCAGTTAACAAAGCCTCTGACAAAGAAGGGTGTTTTTTTTGTTGTTGTTTTTTAAAGCACTATTAGCATTGGGTCAATTGGAAAGGAGGATGGAAAAACAGAGACTTTTGGTACCACCTTGCAGCAGCAAATCTGCAGTAATGCAATAAACAAAGCTTGAGCTGTGAAAGAGCAGGAACAGGATATCTGTGTATCCCTACCCATATCAGACAGGGTAAACAGCAGTTGTCTCCAGCATGTTAAGCATAGAGTTTGATCTTAGAATGGAATCATAAGAAAAGTGAAGTTTGGGAAAGAAAAAGAAATCATCCCTGGATACATTTTGGAAGATTCCTTAAAGTGGTATCTTGAAGCTTCAGGATGTGAAGTCTGGTTGTTTCATTTCACAAGTTCATAATGTTAACTTTGACCTAAAAAATTTGCTGAAACACATTGAATGCCTCTTCTTTTTTTGTAGGAACCAAACCCTATTATTTCCATGTTATGGATGTGATCTGGCTGTGACATCTGGCACCTCATTGATCGCCAGGGTTTATTCAGCTGATCTGGCTGGCTAGGCGGGGTCCCCTTCCTCCCTCACTGCTCCATGTGCGTCCCTCTCAAAGCTGTGTGCTCGGTGGAAGAGGACGACCATCCCAGATAGTAGGAGCGTACCGTTCTTCAGTCAAGGGCATATGATAGCTGCGCTCCCCCCATGTTATTTCTGCCTTTGGTGCCAAATTTTCTATTAAAGCAGTAACGCCAAGGAACACATCTACTTCATTAACTGAGGCATACATATATAATTGAATGATATCTTTCCAAAATTACCAAGGTCCTTTGCTCAACATCTAAAACTTAAAAAGTGTGTATTATTTGTTCTGAATTTCTTCATTTATGAGCACTTACACACCTAACAATTAGTTTGGCAAAATAATACAAAGTTTATGTAATAAATAAACCTGATGTCCTGACCAAAGTAGTATGGTGCCTGTAAATGGAGTGCTCTGCTTTAAAAAGATGCTTACATTGTAGAAGATTGCATTAAAAATGTGTGCCTCAAGAAAACTGTAAAAGAGACATATTCTGCTAAACCATTCCTGCAAAAGCATTTATGTGAGAGAAAACTGATGATAAAAAACAAGTACATGTCCATACGGACTTTTTTTTTTAGGAAAAAAACTTGCAAAGTAGAATTTAGCCAAGTAGCCATTATATTTCAGATTACACACATATACACTATCCAGTGTAGACAGACATTACCTTTTCTAAAGGACTTTCTACCCGAGGAATGCTGATCATAGGCATTTGAGCCAGATTGTCCATGTGTGAATGTTCATTTTCTGGTTGTCTACCTCTAAAATTATTTACCACACACACAACCTATAAAAAAGGGATCAAGATTAGGTAGTATGAAAAGACTGTATAAAATCAGATATAAATACTCATAATCAAGTCACTATGCTATACTGAAGGAGACTGCAGAATTATCCTTGCCACAATTGTAATGTAATGGTGTTTTCCTTGATATAATTATAAGCTTGGGATGGTTTTTAAGTGTACACCAGGGCAGGCTGTCTGCTGGACCAACATTTCAAGCACTCTATTTGAATTCCTCAAGCAGGTTTTCAAACTCATTTGCAGATTAAGACAATACGCACAGTCATGGGTGCACTCACACCAGTAAACACAGACATTAACATCTACCACAGAAAGGAAATTTGGGAAGAGGGAGGGAGACATAGACTGTGACCCCCATTATCCATTAATTTACCTTCTTTACATTCCAATGGGATGTTTGGGCTTGCAAGGAAACCAGGATAATCAAGAAACTATATTAATGACATCCTGTATAGCAGGAGTGGAAATCATGTGGCCCTCCAGACACTTTACTGCAAATACCAGCACTTATACATGGAATAAGCAGAGTTTAGAAAAGCCAGGTTTTAGACTACAACTCTCAGAACTCTCCCAGCCAGAACTGACAATGCTAACTGGGATGATTCAGGAAGTAACTTTTCTAAATCCTGGAAATAACACCACTGTTTCTTTCACTGCATGGTGACTTCTTGGATTCAATGTGTACAGGAGATCCATGTGGATCTGGCTAGTCAAAAGGCTGCAACAAAAACTATTATTTTTAAACACTATACACAGGTTTCAACTTCTGAAAACAAATGAATAATCTTTAAAAATACAATTTAGGGAGCCCACAGGCAAATATAACACTTCTTCCATTTACAGTGGTCTGGCTACCTAATTTGTGTTTGATCTTTCCAAAGTGCTGGACTTACCAATCATTTAATGATGTGATTTAACAATCCTTTAAAAACTGATTATTTGAAACATGAAACACTATGTAAACATCCCTGGGAGATGCAGCTGCTCACCCAGAACTCCTTTTCAAACATTCAGTTCACCGGATGAGAGAACTTTATGTAACCACAAGGATGTATAGATGAAATTAACTTTCCTGAGGCAGCCAATGAGCCATCCTTCACATAAAGGTGCTCTCTGATGGTATTCACCCAATTCCATGCTGGTCTCTGGATTAGCATACACACATACTACGTTATATTTATGAATAGCTGTTCAGTAATTCATAAGTACAAGCAAAATATACACACAAGTTCAGGCAAAGTGCCTTGTTTTGAAGTATTAAAGGGAGTACAAAGGACTCCCTTTGTAGCCAAGCTCACATGCAATAGAAAGATTCACGTATAGCTGTACTTACCAAAAAAACTGCTATAGAAATGCCAACTAGAAATCCTGCTATCACATCCGACCAATGATTTCGATATTCTGCTACTCTGTTGATACCAGTAAGGAATGCCAAGCACATTAAGCTTAGGCAAAGGACTGGTTTTGCCAGCCTTGTTCCTCTGGCTTTTATCGTGTTGGTGATATACATCTAGGATCAAAAAGATCAGGGCAAATAATTAAAAGTAATGTCAGTTTCCATTGACTTTTTATAGAATGAAAAGAAAAACACCCAAACTGGCAGGACCTGCTTTCCATCTCCCTTTTTGGCAACAGTAATGATTCTTTAAAAAAAAAAGTCATATGTAGAAAGCAGAACATTTAAGCTATGGCACAAAGTAATCCTTTATTAAGTAGATTGATATCCCAGTTTTAGCTAAGCTAAACCCATTTATAAAATGCAGTGCAAACATATGTTCTTGGGAGAGAGAAAAAACAGTCTAGCTATCTGGTGCTATTTTCATCTAATACATACACACACACTCTTTTTCTTTCTCACCAACTGACACCTAGGGCCCATTCACACTACACAATTGTAACTCTATATTCCACTTTAACTGCCATGGAAAATTCCTATAGAATCCTGGGCTTTGTAGTTTCGTGAGACACTAAAGCTTCCTGGCTGAGAGTTCTAAATAACTTTCCTGAAACTAAAGGTCCCAGGATTCCATAGGACTGAAGCACAGCAGATAAAGTGGCATGATAGCACTATAACCACACAGCGTGAATGGGACTCTGGTTATCTATTTTCACCTGCTTTCCTTTTCCTCCTGGAATCTTTCTTAATGGATCATTGGTGGTGGATGGCTTTGCAGTAGAGTAGCTACAGCTACAGTAGAAGCAAATCTGTTCACCCAGTAGAGGAATAAAGCCCATCTACAGCAGCAGGAGACTTGCCCAATGCCTTTGGTTGCTCACCGATTCTCTCATTTATGCACCAGGCACACCATCAGACTTTTCTTAAGGGTTTTTTTTAATGAGTCCAGATAACAACTCAGAAAATGGCAGTAGCACTTTTAGTTCTCTCAGTATCACTTTCAGCAATACTGGAAAGAGAGCCAATGCCTCCTTTTGCATTGTCCCATCCACTAAAAGTAATTAATGTTAATCACTTTCATTGTGTGAAGAGAACAGAAGATGAGGCCCTTCCACAGTTAATCAAAATGCATCTTTCTGTCTAAATTTCCAAGAAGCCACAGCCTGCCAAGTAATATTGTTGCAGCCTGTGGCCTTGGTCCAACACTGCCACACTTTTAAGCGAAAGCGATGGGCTGAGTGTGCATAACTCTGCATTAAACAGTGATGCAGGTCTTTCTTCACTGCACGGTAAAAAGTGTGCTTTGGATACAAGAACTAATAAAATGAAATAGTAGAGGTCTGCAAATTGCATTTGAGATGTCACTCCACTGATTCTAGTCATCATGTAAATGATGCTGGAAACTTTCTGCTATAGTGTTCAAAACTCTGTTCTTTTTGGCCTTAATAAAGGAATGAGGTTTTTAGAATTAAGGGGTGAATTATATTGACAGCACAGTCTTGTACAAGATCATGACCTTGGGAGTTTGGAAGGTGATATGATAGTCACCTCTATCAAACAAGGTTTGCAGTTTCCATGGGGCCTGAAAAGCCTGCAAAACCTGTTTAATGAGAGTAGGGCAAAACAAATGTGGATGTACATCATGTGCCACTTCCAATTCTGTGTTCTATTTCCAATCCAAAGGCAACTCATTCAAGCCAAGACTGAGCCAGTATAAGAATTTCCAGCTACAATTAACACTACTCACAACAGTGTGCTTGAACTTGCACAAAAAGCCATGGTTACATCAGGTAGTTTGTTTGGTGTGAAGCAGTATAGTCCTATACTTAATCTACTGAGAGGTAAATCCCATTTAATTTAGTTTACTTACTCTTAGGTAAGTGTGTATACATCAGCAGCCTATGTGTCTCATTATGCTTATGTTTCCACCTCCTATTAGGGTTTTCTTGAGAGCCAGTGTGGTATAGCAGTTTGAGGACCCCAAGAGTCAAGGCTTCGAAATCATCTCACCCATGGAAATCCACTGGGCAACCATGGACAAGTCATACTCTCTCAGACTGAGAAGAAGTAAATAGCAAACCTCCTTTGAATAAGACGGACAGGAAAACCCCAGAACAGGTTTGTCATAAGTCAGCGTTAACTTGGAGGGATATAACAACAGTCAAATATTATTGTGAGCAACTTCAGAAGAGATCAAGTGATTAGGATCAGTCCTTAGGTCTATTCACATTCCACAATTATAGTAGCTTGATACCACTTCAACTGCCCTATGCAATCTCAGGATTTGTAGTTTGGTGAGGTATTTTGACTTCTCATGGGCACTTTCCTATAGCATTAGACATGGGCAGAAAATTTTAAAGCTCCACAAACTACAAATTCCAGGATACCATGGGATGGTATCAAAGTGCTATAACTCTGTATTGTGAATTCACTCTTAAAAGGTAATGTGACACTGTCTGCCATCAAGAACAACCACCAGCTCATAACTGTAGATTACCTGGGCCATTTCCACACTAGATTGTTATAGCACTATTATTCCACTTTCAACATCCTATAGAATTCTGGGGTTTGCAGTTTAGGAAGGGGGCTAAGGCCCCTCCCCAAACTGCAAAACCCAGTATTCCATAGGACGTTGAAAGTGGATTAATAGCATTATAACAATCTAATGCAGAAATGGTCTTAGTTTCAGAAGGCTGTTTAGGCTCTTCCCCCACCCCATACATGAATCTGATCACAAATACATGTGTGAATCTCTCATGAATTCTAAAATTCCCTTGCAGAACATGGCATTTTATATCATTTTGCCTCAGATGCCTTTCAACAAAAAAGTGAGGGGAAAAGCAGCAGGAAAACTGCTTAATTTGATAGCAAAATGCTAAAGCTCATCACCTACTTGTGAATTAAGCTCTTTTATGAATGGCAAAATAACCAAAATAATGATGCCTGAGTGAGACAGAATAAATCAGTGGTTAAAAAAAGACCACATTTCTATTTTCTTTCTCCTCTCATTTGGGAAGCAACATGATTTTCACTTCACAGCTCGCCTTTCATCTGCACTCCTCAAATTGCAGGAGTTCTTTTTTTTTTTCTTCCTCTTCTTCCATAGTACAAGTCAACATATTAGGACAGAATACTGATGAGCTAAGAAGGAATTCAACCTCCTGCTTGCTTCGTTACCAAATATCATCTGTCTTGAGAGACTAATAAACCTTCAATGGCTTTGGAGATAGACTCCCCAAGGGTTGCATTTAAGGTTGGCTCTGTACTAGATGTGACCATGAGGCAGCCTGGGATTCGAAAATGTTTCCTGAAGCAAAGTCAGAAAGTTTGAAAATAAGACATTTGTCCCCAAACACTTCTGTGACCAGAAGCACTGACTGGAATATCATTTCCTGATATTGGTTCTCAAGTACTTAGGGTTGGATGTTCATATCTTGTGGTGTATCCGCAGCAAACACTCTTGCCATATATAAATTTGGAACCTGGTGCTCAGTGACCCCTCCAGCTTTAAGTTATCACCAGTCAACAAAACTAGGAAACAGCAATTGTGCATGACACAACTATACAGTGCCGACTGTCCAAAGGCAAATGGATATTTCACTGCAGCCATTTATGAGATTTCACACATATTTACTCAGAATTGATGTCCAAAGTATTCAGTGTGACTTACTCCATGGTAACTGGATAAAATAGATAATATGCAAAGGGGAGAGATACAGACTCACTTACGCATCTTTGGTGAGGGAGCATCATTAGTCAATATCTCCCTGATGTATCCCAACTCTGTGCCTATCTACCCTTCATATTTTATGTTTTTACTGCATCCATACAGTTCAAAAAATCAAGAGACATTATCATTACTTTAATCACTTCAATAAACATGATACTAAGAAGCTCCCAGTGCAGAGCTGGAAACCTTTTCAATCCTCGGACTGCATTTATTTCTCTGTAGAATTTCAGGAGCTGTGGGCATGGCTAAAAGCAGAAGCCATTGTAGCCAAAGAGCAACATTCACTATCTGTCTTTCTCTATTTACTTCTTTTTCTTTCTCTGTTAAGAGACCTGGGATGTATCCACACTACAAAATTATAGCAGTTTGGTACACTTTAAGTTCCATGGCTTCATCCTATGGAATCCTGAGATGTGTAGTTTGATAGACTTTTAGAATTCTCTAGAATTCTAAGATAACTCTAATTCTAAGTACCTCAGCAAATTACAAATCCCAGGATTCCATGGGATGGAGCCACAGGAGTTAAATTGGGATTAAATTTAGGGCTGCAAAACTCCCAGATTGTCTGGATTTTTCTTGGATTCAAAGGCATGCCATCTAGTGCCTGTTTCAACTGTCATTTGACTTGGATTCCAAGCTTTTATTTTAAAAAGTTCATATCTATCTAGGAAGTGAGGTATGAGGCAAAATGTGGAGGCAGCCTCCAGTGAAAGTGTGCTGAAAAGAACAAGTTGGCCTCCACCTTTCAGGTACAAAGGAAGAGGGAGTAAGCCCTATAGGTGGTGAAGAAATACATGAGAGAAGGTGAGGAGGGAGAAGGAGGGAAGGGAGAGTCAGTGGTACTACTGGTGGCAAGTGGTTAGTGTAGGCTCTGCTGAGCTTCTCCTCTTCTGGAGTCATGGTTTAGGCACTGTGTGTACACTTGTTTCAATGTACCTTTAAATATAATCAAAATGTTTAGCTATGAAACTACAATACTGCCAGTTTGCCTTAGGCCATTTCCACCCTACACTGTTACAAATGCTTTCTACATCCTCTGGAATTCTGGGGTCAGTAAACTACAAACCCCAGAATTCCATAGGTATTGGAAATGGAATAACAGCACTATAACAGTGTAGTGCAAAAAGGCCCATCATGAGTAGACAAGAGAATTAGTAGGGGGAATTAAGAGTGGCTGGTGTGAGTAACAGAGTATAAGAGGACTTTAAGGCAGGTTTGCTTGCAGACAGTGATGGCCCAAGGTCAAACAGCAAATCCCATGTCTAAGCAGAGATTTAAATCTTCCTGTTTCAAGTCTATAGCCCTTTCCACACCTTACCATCTTCCGGTGCTGGGGTGCAGGGATCGCGTGAGCAGCCTCCGGTGAGAGGCTCTCACATCCAGGGTCCTTCGGCTCCACATGAGCTGCCTGCTCGTGCAAGAGCCCCGCCTCTTCCTTCCGCAATGCAGTCTGGGACCTTCCCAGGCTGCGCTGGGGCAGAAAGCATGACCAGGGGCGGCTCCAGAGTCTAGGTAAGTGAACGTGGGGCCCTGGAGCAATGCGTGATCCGCACCATTTTCAGCTTCCAGCTGAAAACGAAAAGGTGCATGATCAGTGCCTGCTGGCCCTGGAGCATCGCACAATTGTGAGTATGTCATGCAGATCATTCCTCACAATCGCGCAACGCCTCCAGGCCCTCTTTCACATGGAAAATGCCATGCAAAAAGGGCCTAAGTATTAGTCTGTAGTGGTTCTTTCACTTTTAACTGTGAAAAAATGGTACAAATGTTGAAGTATAATGGAAGAAAAATGAAACAATTAATATTCTGAATTTGCATAACTGGAACGTAAATTACTATAATTTACATAATTAGAATACTTTGCATTATCTGTAGATTCATTGTCTCAATTTGAGGAAGTGGAATATAGCAATGCTATTAAACTGCTATTAATTGTGTGGTGTGGCTATACCTGTTAATTGCCAGCTCATTGTGTTTCCACTGGATATGACGGCCCCTAATTGTAAGTACCAAGGAGAATAGATTTATTGAATAAGAAAACTCTTATGTAAATTCCAGTGAAATGAGGCTACTTTAGTTGGGATTAACATTTGGAATTAAGTCCAAGAAAAGAAAGGTAACACCGAACTGGTGATCAAGGGCATGGCCACTCATCAGCTCACTGAGAAAGGGACGTAGTAAAGTTAAGTATTCAAAAGACTCTGCCTGTGGTGTTCCAGAGTCACCTGATAGGACTTTCTCCTTCTCTTTGACATCCCACATGACTGTTTGTGCCCCACATTTTTGTTCTTCAAATGCAAACTGAAAACATTGATTCATAATAAGGTGCTAGTGAATAGCTGAATATCTTTTTCATGCTGCTTCTTTCACATTGCTTTTTTTGTATCCTAGTACACATTTGTAACATTATTACTTTAAATATTATTAACCTGTGATTATAGCATTACATAGTGGTTTGAACACTGGACTACAGCTCTGGAGACCAGGCTTCAAATCCCTGCTCAGCGATGGAGTGACCTTGGACAAATCATACACTCTTAGCCTCAGAGGATGACAAAGGCAAGTCCCCTCTGGACAAATCTTGCCAAGAAAATCCTATGCTAGGTCTGCTTTAGAGTTGCCATAAGTCAGAAATGGCTTGATGGCACACAACAACAGTGTTCTACATGTGTGTGTGTTAGGTAGATTACCTAACTGATCAGGAAGAGTAGGCTACCCATAGAACAACAACAAATTTAGCATCAGGAAACTGCTAACCTGAAAAGAGACATTCCATCAGAAGTCTTGGAAGTGAGAACAATTCCACGAGGAGTCAGTCTGGGCTTAATGATGGAGCTGGCTTTGCTGCCCCTTTGCCTTTCCAAAGAGGAGACTTCAAGGAGGCAGACAGCCCTTCTGCATTTCAGTTATCTGGACAGGGAGGCTTGGCAGGCCAGGTCCAGTGCATGGGGTACTAATGTGCCATCACTGCCTTGTGAGCTGCCATACATGACTAATTAACTATGCTTCACTGGATGGGCCATTACCTCTTTAAAGATTAAATTTAGCTTCTTTAATTGGATTAATATATGTATAGTAGGAAAAGTTACACACATAAATATGCATAGCAATATTCCATGAACCATTGCTGCAAAAGGAAAAAACCAGTTTCATGGGTGGCCAACTGGGAATGCAGTGATGTATCTATGCAATTAACCCTTTCCCACATGCTGATATCTTGTCCCTCCTGAAGACATCCCACTCTCAACAGGACTCCAGCAACAGGTATATTCTTACAACTCTGTGAATTTTATGACACATTTTGTTCCACTCCAAGGGCAGCATTTTAAAAGGCTCTGAGATGAGAGGCTAACTTTTGTGGTCAGCTGCTCCAAAGAAATTCAACGCAGGAAAGATGAACAGTCTGTTTCTCCAGTTATCATTGTACAAAACAGCCTATTCTCAGTTAAACTAACTCTTAGCTTCAACCCAAACCAATTACCCTCAATCTCTGTCACTACACATCTTAATGAGAACACATGAAAAAGATAAATTGTTTCTCCAGAGTTCAAAATAGATTTAAGAACAGAACCTTGGTCATTTATTTTTTTAAAGACTCCTATTATTTCTAATCTAATCTACTTTTTAATAGGTTTGATTTTCTAATAAATTAATCAGTGAGCATCAGTCTTGGCGGTCTGTTTGTGATTACAACTAAAGGCAAGAAAGGTGTCCCTTATTTTGACTTGTCTTTATGGAACAGGCATATGTGTAGGTATGTCAATGTACGTATCTTCAAATTGCCTGTTGACTTATGGTGACCTCATGAATTTCACAGGGTTTTCTTAGGTAAGGAACACTCAGAGGAAACACAGCCAACAGCAAATAATCTCTGCAGGAACACACTGTGCAAGCAGGTTGGTGCCTTTAAACATTTCGTCTTCAACGGTCATTACAGTCCAGGAACGATTTTGACAAATTGGAAAGAATACCTAGACTAGTGAAAAGATTCTCAAGCACTTGAAAGCAAAACTCCTGAAGAAAGAATAAAAGAGACTGAAACTGAGCACATACTAGCAGTTTTCAAATATTTAAGAGGATCTGGAAAATGAGAAAAAAATTCAACTTCTTTGATGAGACAGGTCAAGAAGCAGTTGTTTTGATGGCAGAGAGGTAGATCTTAGGTGGGTTTTTTTAAAGGTCTGTTCCAAGTTTTCCACCAGATAGCCAGGGCCTCTTCCTGTATATTAGATTTCAACCCTCTTGCTGCTTTAATCCCCCCACCTCCAAAGAGAAGTTTTAACATTCTATGGTGACCAAGCAGGCTCATGCAGAGGGTGGGGCTATCTAACACAAGTGTTTTTTTCCTCATTTTTTTTCTGCTTCTGAAGACCTCTTGAGCATACAGATTCCTCTTCTCTGGTTCCTCATGGTCAGTCCAAATGTCTGGGTTGTAGAGGTACCGCCAAGTGATTAAAAATGTCTGCTTGTCATAACACATGATTTTACTCACCTGTGCATTTTGCATTTAACATGCTTTGCTTTGTGATTGATCATAGGAAGGTGAGGCATGTATGCCTGAGAAAAATCCCACTGTGGGAAGTAAACTGAGTTAATTGCAGAAAATCCATATACTCTTTAAGCTCTAGTTTGACCTCACTGATCCTGTTTTGAATACGCACTCATCATAATTGCTACAGTTTCTAAATTACCTGTTTTGCATTCAGTAATATTCACATTTTTCAAGCACTCAAATTCACACTGTCCTATTTTCACATCAGTTTGCCATTTTAAAAAAAAAAAGCTGCATAGGTAGTTTTGTATGTACTTTCCCCAAATATATGAATTTTTCCAACAATTTCCATTGCTACAAAGCTTTCCCTAATGTACATTTGGTTTTAGAGGGAGCACCTCATGCCTAGGATGAACTGAACTTGGAATAAGATGTTGGAGAGTCATTTATGACCTCTGTGACTGAAGGTTTTCAAAATTAGATTGGACAGTCCCATGCCAGTATTTTGCTAGGGATAAGCTAAGTTTATCTTTTGGACTATAACAGCTGTTAACGAAGTATTGACTTTTGAGTGATCCTGTAAACTACAGGGGAAATGACAAGAGCAAAACACTGAATATCTGGGAATTTCAATGAAACTTCCACTTTATGGTAAAGAGGAAACTTATTTTTCAGGAAGTGGTGAAATTTCCCTATTAAAAAACAGATTGCAACACCTGGGGGCTTTCAGTTAGAAAGGAAATGGACAAAGTGTGCTCTGTTCACTGTACATGATCCTCAGATGTATTTTGCAGTTCCTCAATGCCCTCTTGCATGAACAAAAAGGTAAAAAATTGCAATGTGTTGATCCCCTTCCAAAGGTATCCCCCTGTGCTGAAAAGGCTTGTCAATGAAACAAATAAAACAAAATCAATCTAGTTTTCTTTCCCACCCCCTAAAGTTTTACAACCCCACTCCTTTTCCAGCCCTCATCTTGGGGGTAAAAATGTGGCCTGCAGTCATGTAACAGTTGCCCTTTCTTGATTTAGAAAATAGTTGAGTAACAGAGGGCATGGTTTGATGGAAGGTATAGAATTATTTATGACACAATTCTATCTCTCAGAATCTTTAGAACCTAAGGTAGTTTGATGTAGCTGAATGGTGAGACTTTGGGATAAGTGAAAGGAAGTATTTGCTCAGAACATAGTTTAAACTGTGGAATTTGCTTCTCAGAATGTGCAGATATGCACAAAATTACATTACTTTAATGGGGATTAGACAAGCCTATAGAATACAGTGATATCAAAAGTTACTGGTCATAATGGCAATATCTTACCCCCAGGATTATAGGCAGTCATCAGAAAACAAGAGTAGAAAAGAGCTGTATCTCTCACACTAGTAAATTCCCAGAAGCCTCTGAGAAAGAGGATGTTGTGTTTGATCCAGCAGGGCTCTTACAGTTATATTTAACCTTACAACCCTGAACTCATACAATTTCACCTGATTTTAGAGGCTAAGCAGGGCAAGATCCAGTTAGTATTAGATGGAAGATAACCAGGAAAGAACACGATCTTCTGGTAGGACTATGAAAGATTTCTACCTGAAACCCTGAAGAAATCTTTCTCCCGTTTAGTTGATAATGCTGAATTCGATCGAACCAGCAGTTTCTGCTGTTCCTACATTCTTAAAACTTCAAGATTAGATGATCCATTGCCTCCATTCCAACTCTATCGTTGGGGCACATGCAGCCTAAGAGTTCTGTGAGTTCTAATGGCTAAATGGAGATCCTTCTGCTTCAAAGGAAGCTTTTTAGAAAACATAATGGAACGAAAAAGCAGGGTCAACCCTTGCTGGTACTTGGATGGGAGACAGAAAATGCAGGCAAGATGCTGTAGGCTGTATTTCATGGGAAGGAACTGGCAAAACTACTTCTGAGTATTCTTTGCCTAAGAAAGTCCTGTGAAACTCATGGGGTCACCACAAGTTGACAGGTGACTTGAAGGCACATGCACATGTAACCCTGGATTACTAGATTATGTTAACTATTTAATTAAAATAAACTACAGGAAAGACAGGAAGCTGACTTAGACCAGGGGCCCTTTCACACTATGCAGTTATAGTGTGATATTCCATTGTAACTACCAGACCTGTATCCAGTAGAATCCTGGGATTTGTGGTTTTTGATGTACTAGTGCTCTCTTGCCAAGAATTCTAAATGTCCCTCCCTCAACTGATAATCCCAGAATTCCACATAGTGGAACCATAATAGTTAAAGTGGAATCATAGTGCTATAGCTGGCTAGTGTGACAGGGCCTAGATTTGGCAATCTGTCCATCTCATCCTACACTGTGGACAATGACAGGCAGCAACTTTTCTGGGCTGTGGGACAGGCTTTCCCCCTCACCAACTACTTGATCTTTTTGACAGGAATTAAGATAGGGATTTTCTGTGTGAAAGCATGTAATCTATCACTGACCAAGATCCCTTCCTTAAAGATTGCCATCTTTATCATCACAGTTATGGAATCTAAATTCAATTAAAAATCAACTTATCACTGACGAATCTAATAGACTTATACAGTTATGTTATTTTTGGTCTTGAAACAACATGTAGCAGAAGCAGAAGAAATGGAAGGTGAAAGGACAAATATCTTGGAAAGTGCTATGATCCAGAAATACATTCTCATAAATGCAGGATGCATTTCCAGCACAGGACAAACAAGTTAAAAATGTAATGTCACTGGTGTGGCTCAAGAATAACTTTGCTAGATAATCAATCAATTATATTTCACTGCACATGCATACACATGTTGTTGTTGCTGTGTACCTTCAGGTCATTTCCAATTTATGGTGACCCTAAGGCAAACCTATCATGGGGTTTGCTGAGGATGAGACTGTGTGACACATCCAAGGTCACTCAGTGAGTTTCCATGGCTGAGCAAAGAATTGAATCCTGGTTCCCAGCATTCAACACTCAAAGTATTATACTACTCTAGTTCCTATGCGTGCATGCATGCGCGCATGCACACGCACACACACAAAATATTGTCTGTCTGTCTGTCTACCTATTTCCAGGATTATAAATGGAGAAAAATTGGGGGAATGGTATAGTAAAAGAACCAAATTTTTGAAAAGTTACTACGCAGATGGAACTCCAAGGCCCTTTTCGCACAACATTTTCAATGCAAAAGGGCCCCTTCAGCGTTGTGCAAATGTGTGGAGCAGTCCACACGACGCACTCACGTTTGCGTGACACTCCAGGGCCTGTCACGGACTGCACATGCATTTTTTCATTTTTGGCTTGAAGCCGAAAATGCTGCGTGGTCACGCATCACTCCGGGGCCCCGCGCACACTTACCTTGTGTGTGGAGCCTCAGGAGCTGGGCTGGTCGCACTTCCTGTCTCAGTGCAGACTGGGAAGGTCCCAGGCTGCACTGCGAAAGGAAGAGGCGTGGCTCTCACGCGAGCAGGAAGCTCGTGAGGAGTCAAAGAAGCAGGGAAGCGAGAGCCTCTTGCTGGAGGCTGCTTGCACGAGCACCGCACTCCAGTGCTGAAAATGGTTGAGTTGCGGAAAGGGTCCAAGATAAGGTTGTGTGAGCTCATCTGTATCAGTCAGTGTTCATACTGAATTTGACTCCTCTATGATAGTATTCATTTTTTAATCGGGTCTCCAGTATTGTTGCCATTTAAAATCTTGGTCTTTCTTGGCCTTGAGCTACAGAACAATTTATGTGTTGGCAGGGAGAGAAACCACAATGTGATATTGCAAACTAGGAAGGATAGAAGGAAATTACAGAAGACTGAAGACACTATTAAATGCTGTTAATAGTGGAATTCAAGTTCAATATTTCTTGTAAATATATGCTCCATACACCCAACATATCTAAACTTCATTTTGATTTGGTGTGGGGAGGGGAGCTACAAGAGGGGCAAAATGAGTCACTGCCCCTTCAAATGAAAATTCTATTCCTTTAATGAAATTATCCTTCACTCCCCAAATATCTAGCCACAGCAGTGAGACACAGAAAATCAATCACACCTAGAACTCTTATATTTGCTGTGTACCCATCCCTTGATAACTTTGCTTGCCCCCTTTCTTTTGAAGCCTGAACTCTCTTTCTAAATGCTCAGATCCAGTTTTAGATTACTGCAATGTTAGACATTTAGGGACTGAAAGAAAATTTCACAGGGAAGCAGAATTTTTATAAAGGGGTCAATACCCTTATTTTGCAGCCTCTTTCATAAGCTAAACCCCTAAATAGATGCTCATGGGAATCAATTTTTTGGTATACTCAAAAAGACACATAGACTCATAGCTAGGAAGGGTGGGAAATCATTGTTTTCATTTTTCATCTACCTTCAATCCTCTTGTAATTTTTCCACAGCAAATCAGACATTTGTTCTTATGTCTGCTTTGAAAGTACCAGTTATGTGCCGAGTGTTGATGTAATAAAATTGACAGAACCTATTTTATTTCTTCCTAGGCACTACATACAATTCTAATAATATCAAATTAATTTCTCCTCCTTTGCTTTGAACAAATTCTCTATTGCCCAGTCATACATCTTACAATTTTTTTCTGCCTGTAATGTGCTATCATTACCTTTTGGTCTCCATTCTTTCTTCTTTTCTTTCCTTTTGAGGTGGTTAACTCAAAACCCTATTGGATATATGAATATGGTTTATGACAAAGGGAGGGAAGAAGAACAAAGGAAGTAGGAATCTAATATTTTTGTCCACACTAAATGTACAATTGAAACTGTATGGGAAACCTTAATAACCTATAAATCAAAGAGGGTTTTTTAAAAAATGTAGAAATGGTAGAGGCCAAGATCCAAGGAAATACATCTGTAGACATAATTTATTTCCAGTAGAAATAGGAAGCAGTGATTACTCTCCATTTCAACCCCAAACACTCCCAAAACCTGCTCTAGGGGGCTGGGAACTCAATCCTCTAACTGTTTTGCTGTTGAGGGTTAAAGAGAGATGAGGAAGTTTTGGATACTGGACAATTTTTTTTCCAGTTTAAAAGCTCCTAAAGTTGAAAATAAAGTGTAGAAATACAATTTAATACAAATGACCAAGGTCCTGCATCCTATTTGTAGCTATGTAAGTGTAGCTACAAATGACCTAAGGAATTAACTCCTGAAACCCATCATAAACTCCAGGAAGCTGCTCTGAGAAACAAAAGTCTGTGGCACAGCAGAATGGGGCACTTCAGGATGATGAAGCCAGCCCCTCTTCTTCTCCAAGCCATGATGTGATAACAAGCAAGACTGACACAGCTTGGAGGTAGGAATTCCTGGTCAACAATATTCTTAGTCCTACATCTGATCATGCTGAAGACCTCCATTGTTCAGAGTGGCTGCCTGGAGTTTAAGGCTGGTTTTGGAGGACATTTATGATTGTGGCAATAATGCCACAATCATGAATGTACAGTATAGCTGAATATGGAACAGTTATGAATCTGTAACCCTAAGTCAGTAGTTCCCAATTTGGGGTACATGTACCTCCAGGGGGTATGAACCGAAACATTTAGGAGTATATGAAAAAATAATGAATAATGGCAGGAAATAAGTCAACAGGATCTGGCATGACCTGAGATGCACGGCTTCTGTCATTTCACAGATCCTCACCCCTTTTCCCGCTGCCACCACCCCACCTGAAGCTTGGGGTGATAACTAGAAATGCAAAAATCTGTGAAATGGCTGGAATGCATGCCTCATGCAATTTCACAGATCCTCACAACTGTTCCCTCTGCCACCCCCCAATTCCTGGAGTTGTCACCTGTCCCACAATGGCTGAGAACTTGGTTCCAACAGTGGCTACTCATTAGTGAACGAGCACCCAGGATAGCCATGTTGCCATTGCCAGCCACTGCAGGGTGAAGTGTAGCTTCCTCCAAGAGATGTTGCCTGCCCTGTGATGGTTGACATTGTGATGAAACCGGGGGGGGGGCTTGGTAATGGGGGCACCATGGCAACCCTATGGGTTCAAAAAGATTGGCTGGAACAAATAGAACCCTGGATAGCCCAAGAGAGGGGCTAGATGGGAGAAAGCAATAATGGAAATTTAACTGAGAACAGAGAGTTGAAGTTCAGAACAGAGTTGTTGGTGGAGAAAGAGAAAGTGGATGAAGAGAGGTTGTGTTTGGATTTGAGAGGGAACTGTTGTGCTGGTTTATGAATCCTTAATTACAAAATACATTTTACCTTGACTGTGTGTTTAATAAAGATTTGTTTATCTCTTTATAGAAGCTACTTCAAGAGAGTGTCTCTTTAAGCTGCACTGGGTTACACATGCTACCATTAGTACCATCTGTTCCATCAGTAACACATTTATTGAAGAGATAAATCACTGCTTGTCCTTATATCTGAAAAGGGGCAGATTTTAAAGAAAGCAGTAGAGGACCAGGACAAGGAGCAATGGATTCAAGCTGCAGGAAAGGAGATTCCACCTGAACCTCAGGAAGAACTTCCTGACAGTCAGGGCTGTCCGGCAGTGGAATCTGCTGCCTCGGAGTGTAGTGGAGGCTCCTTCCTTGGAGGTTTTTAAGCAGAGGCTTGATGGCCATCTGTTGGGAGTGCTTTGAGGGTGTTCCTGCATGGCAGGGGGTTGGATTGGATGGCCCCTGTGGTCTCTTCCAACTCTACATTTCTATGATTCTATAATAGAGGGAGATAACCCTGGGAGGAGAAGCCAGTGGAGAAAAGAGAGAGAAGGGTGCTGTATTCTCAGGCAGGGAGAACAGAAGCAGACTCGTTTGTTATAGCCCTGGTTTGATCCAGATATCTCATTGGCTGTTCAGACCTGGACACAAAGGGGTTTATCGGGCTGGGCAGGCCTGTGGATCTTCACAGACACCTTGGTTCCAACAGTGGTTGTTCATGAGCAACCAGAACAGGTACAGTGCCAATGCCAGCCATTGTAGAGCACACAGCAATTTCAGGAGGAAGCCTGTGATGGCTAGCAATGTTAGACCCAATCCTGGTTGTTTGCTTGCAGTTTAGTTTTAATCCCATTATTGGGCTATTCATTTAAAGCTGCAACATATGCGTTTGAAATAACAGCAATGATATTAATTACTAACATTTTGCTAAAATGAGGGGTACAGTTTATAAAAATGGGCTGCCAGTGGGTATGCAAGTGAAAAAAGGGAATCACTACTCTAAGCTATGAATCTGTAACTGCAATGCTGGATGACAGGCTACTGTCTGATTTATCAGACAGCAAAAAGAAAGGAGCCAATGTGTTGTAGTGCTTTGAGTACTGGACTATAATTCAGGGAATCTAGGATTCAAATTCTTGTTCAGCCATAAAAAGACACTGGGTGATCTTGGACAAGTCACATACTCTTAGCCTCTGAGGAAGGCAACGGCAAACCTCCTGTTAATAAATCTTGCTAAGGAAATCCAATGATAGAGTTGCCATAAGTCAGAGTCAACTTGAATACACATAATAACAACAGATGGGAGGAAATCCCCATGTTTTATCACAGCAACTTTTACATCGCCATATGTTATTGAAGCAACTTCTTCATCCAGTGGCATCTTGAGAAATAAATGCATTTATGTTTTTCCAAACATGTTTCAAAATATATATATATTTTTTTGTAAAGCCAGAGAAGAAGATAATAACATAGCAATTTGTGGTAAGAGCCACTAGAGGTCAGAAAAAATCTTCATTACATATATTAGAAGACGATAAGCAAACTAATTTTGCTGGATAAATAATTATGAGAAAAATTAATGTGAAAGTTTGATAGGAATCATAGCTTCATCATGCAGTAGCCAGATCTAATGTTAATTTAAATAAACAAGAAATAAAACCAAGAAGGAAATAAAATAAAATAAATATTAGATTAAAAGAAGTTTCCACCATACTTCATATGTGGTGGTCAGAATGTTGGATTATCATTAGGAGGCCTAGAGATCATTCAACGAAAATATTGAATGAATGACTAGGCAAATAACTGTCTTTCAGTCTGATCTACTTTACAGGACTGTTGTGAGATGAAAAAAGTGAGAGAGATTCATGTTCATTCCCTTGAGTTCCATGGGGGAAATGGAAATATATAAATGTATATCAAGAAATTTAAAGAACTTTTTAAAAAGTGTTAATTTCTTGGTGAATCTAACCACAAAATCATGTTTGCAATGTTGCAACTAAGGGCCTTTCTGCACTACACTGTTCTAGTGCTATTATTCCACTTTCAACCTCCTATGGAATCCTGGGGTTTGCAGTTTAGGGAGGGGCCTTTAGAAGTCTCAGCCAGAGAGATCTTTGGCTTCAAGAAACTACAAACCCCAGAATTCTACAGGAGGTTGAAAGTGGAATAACAACACTGTAACAGTCTAGTGCGGAAAGGCCCTAAATAGAGGCTTAGCACCATCTAGAAGGTTATACTCCATATATTACTTCATCACAAATTCTTAAAAGGTAGAATTTATCATGACATGATCAAAATTTAGCAATCTTGTTTAGAAAGAGTAAATTTTCATAATTTGAGAACTGGTTAAATTGAAATGCTCAGGTTGGATTAAAAAAAACAAGATCTCTAAGGTATACTCTGATCTCATAAGAGTATGCAGGATTCACCAAGGTATGGCTGATGATCCTCTTAGTAATTTAAAGGATAATATTTCCTGGAGGCAGTCAATGAACCCACCACATTTTATCTATAGACAGAGTCTTTTCAGTGGCTGCACCCAGACTCTGATGCTCTCTGACCAGGGAGGGATGGTTGGTTCCTCTTCTGTTGTCTTTCCCCAGCGGGCAATATGCTTTTTATACAGGCTAGGCTTTGGTGTATGAAAGCTGACCTGTTTTAAAGGGGGATATAACTGGTTGGCTATTGGCTGCATTTTTTTCTGTTTTGTTCATGCATTTTAAATTTAAGTTACATTGTTATAATTGTTATATTTTCTGTTATATTGTTAATGAAGATTTCATTTTCAATAGATATTTTGCTGTTGTCAGTTCTCCTGATTGCCATTTGAGGCAGAATGGAGGCATAGACATTAAATAAATATATGCAGCAATAATTTAGTCTACAGTCTATTATTCCATATTTATCATGCTTGCCTTATTGATATACTTCTCCTACATTTATTTGCTGAGAAAAATAGTCACAGGAATCCATATGCTTATACAGCATTGATTATATTTATATTTCTTTTTAAACAAACAATTTTTTTAAAAAAAGTATTTGTGATATTTTACTTCTTAAATATGCCTATTTTAACTTTTTCAAAAATAGCATTTCTTTAAAAAGAGAAAGCAACTATTTATCCATATTCTGTATTGTGAACTACTTCTGAAGAGACAGGATGATCTAAGACCTTATGTTTGAAGGTTAATGCAATCATAGCTGAATCACTCTCAATTGTAACTTATTTGAAGTGGAGTTTGGACCAACTTTAAATTACACCAACAAGACTTATTTGTAGTTTGAACCAGTCAGAGCCACATTATAACTATTTTTAAAAAAATAAAAGAATGAGAGATGGATTTGGATTAGGGATAGAATATTCAAAAATACTGGGAAAATTATTGAAAAACATGCTTTTGAGCACTGAGAAACCCTCACAACAAGAATCCTGAACTGAAAGGAATTTTTCACACTTTAAGACATTATATGAAAAATGTACATGTTTTTTGTGTGTGAGGAAAATGCTGTTTTTTTCTGCACAAAAGTTTGAATTTTTCACAGAATATATTTCAAACTGCAGCATTTTCTGCACAGAAAATAATATTTCTTCATAGAAATAATATTTCTGCAAATGAAAATGTAGTTTTCTGGGCAGAAAATGCTGCTTTCTGCACAAAATGCCACACATGAATTTTACACATAATACACAGTCTTGAACAATTTCCAAAAATTGTGCAGTTCTACAAGATTTTCTTACAGAGGGAAGAAAACATCTAAAATTACTCTCTGCTTCTTTTGGAAAGAAAATTAGCATAGAATTAAATTCTTAATTTGGATTGGATTCTGATTTCAAATTTCCTAGCCAGCGAGGTCCAAAAGTGAAATTGGTATTATGCTATATTTATACAAGAGGTCTCTGCTGAAATCTCTCTGACAGACTCTACTAAATACAAGCATGAATAATCTACACCTCCTTTTGCAACAGTCATTTTATCCAACTGCTTCAAAAAGGAAGATAGTAAGTAATATCCTGAAGCAGAGTCTTAATTACTATACAATTCCAGTACAAATTGGAACCACTAATTAATAGTAATAGAAATCACATCTTGTACTAACTGTCCAAAGAGGAAATCATCACAAACATCAGTCATGTCAGCCTTAACTAACACAGCATCTTTGACCAGGACAGCCAAAGAAGGCCATGTATCATTTTAAACAAGCAAGCAGAGAAAAGATGGTGGGAACGTACATGCTTCCCCTAAGCTGTTGCAAATTACATATTCTAAAATTGCCCTGAACTTCCTACTGTGAGCTGTCAAGTATAGTTTTCCTATGAATGGTACAGCTGAAAATCTATTTCTGCAATCCTGAGAGAAGACTCATTGTAGTATGCATGACTGTTGCTACAGCAGTTTGAAACAAGTATAGAATGCCCCTGCTGGATACACCAAGAGCTGGATTCAACAATCTCATTTCAGCCTATTATGTTTTTTTTTTTAAATAATTACTGGTTCTTGGACTTATCTTGTTTCTACTAACCTTAGCATGTTTCCCACCCTTCTCTTTGGCTTCCTCCCTTTTTCCTCTACAAATGGCTTAGACATCACTCTAGGTCGGAGCTTTCCAAACTGTGTGTCACGACATGTTAATCTGTTGGCTGCAGCGTGTAGGTGTGCCGCGTGAATGTAATGGGTGGAGGGGCTGCCCCAGGCTGAGGAAGACCCTGGTGAGGGTGACAGTGGCAGCAGGCCAGGTCTGGGTAGAGGGGCTGCTCTTCCATTGCTGCCGTCATCCTGGGCTAAGAGACCCCAGCAAGGGCACCAACAGGCCAGGCTTGGGTAAAGGGGCTGCCTCCACCCTGCTGCCACTGCTCTGGGCTGAAGAAGACCCCAGCAAGGGCACCAACAGGCCAGGCTTGGGTAAAGGGGCTGCCTCCACCCTGCTGCCACTGCTCTGGGCTGAAGAAGACCCCAGCAAGGGCACCAACAGGCCAGGCTTGGGTAAAGGGGCTGCCTCCACCCTGCTGCCACTGCCCTGGGCTGAGAAAGACCCCAGCAATGGTGATGGGGGGTGAGGTCCAGCTAAGAGACTGCCTCTCCCACTGCCACTGCCCTGGGCCAAGGAAGACCTCAGCGAGGGCAGTGGCAGACCAGGTTTGGGTAGAAGGGTTGCCTCCACATACTGAATTACTGTGTCGCAAAATGATGCATGTCTAAAAAGTGTGTTACCAACATGAAAAGTCTGGAAGCTCTGCTCTAGGTAGTTGACCTTAGACTGCTTACTAACAACAGTAAGACTTCAAAGCCCAAATCCATGTGATTCTCTGTGAATTACCTTGGATCTTCTTGTGATGCCTCTTCTTGCTCTCCTAAACTGATTATTACCTCTATAAATTCTCCAATCCTGTTGGAGCACTTAGTGCCTGAGAACAGTATAAATACATGACTAGCTCATCATAGCCTTTGTCTTCAAACAGCTACAAACAGCCTTCAAAAGCTGTTACTGAAAGCAGGGGGAGTTCCATAATCCACTTGTATGATGGATTACTGCTCATGGTCACATGCACAGGTACACACACAGAAATGTCTCTTTGGAGGTTGGTCCTTACACTTGTTCAATATTTTTTTTTTCTATTTCTGGAAGTGAAATGTTCTAACACTAATTAACTGAGCTGGTGCAAACTGTTTCCTTCCTGCTTAAAAAATTATCAGCTGCTTGATCAACATAAGGCCAACTGTATAGCTAAGACTCTGCTCCAAGAAAACAAGAAAATCCTGTTTTTATTTCTTTCCTTATTTTCCCTAAAGACAAAAGCTGCAATATCATATGCAGTGGGGTGGCTTAAATCTTACTAACTTCAGTGAAATGTAAGCATCCTTTCAATTTTTCTCCGTTATCTTCTGTTATTCCTTTGTCTAATTGCTAGAATGCTAGCACGTTTTTGCTAAGTTTTATCTTAGAGTTAACCAGGATTCTGGTGGAAGATCAGTTCTGGAAAGGCTCTGGTGAGTATCTAAAAAAATGGCAAGTGGTCAGCTAAGGATAGATGTACACTGCTTGGGTCAGCTGGGTCAAAACTGCCTTTTTTTTATTTATTTATTTATTTTTGCAGTTGACAGAAAATGTTGAGAAGGGTTATAGAGAAGAAAGCACTGGCTGAAAAGTTAACCACCACTCTACAACTGCCATACCTCCTTTCCATTTTGTTCCCATGCTTCATTGCTTTACAGAGGTTTGTTGTTGTGTGTCTTCAAGTAGTTTGCAACTTACGGTGATCCTAAGGCAAACCTTTCATGGGGTGTTCTGGGACTGAGACTATGTGATGTGCAAAAGGTCACCCAGTGGGTTTTTATGGCAGGGAATTAAAACCTGGTCTCCAGGATTGTAGTCCAATGCTCAAACCACTACACTATGCTGGCTCTCTTACAGGGGTCTACCAGAGACCCAAAGTCTCAGACCCAGATTGTCATTCAATACATGCTTGGAAAAGTTAATATTTGGACTACAAACCTCAACCAGTATGGTTACTGGACATGCTGGCTGGTACCTGTAATCCAAAAAAGTAACTTTCCAAAGCTCTTCTCAATACCTCATAAGAACTCATTCCCACTGTTACTGGTGCTGCATTCCCCATAAGACTGCACTCTCAAGCACTTCATGAAGATTCAAAATATTTCATATCCTTCTAAGAAATGCCTTCACTCAAATGCAAGGGATGGTGCTCCATGAAATTGACCCAAATCAAACCATATTTATTGCATGGGATTATCAGATGAAAACCCTAAACTGAACTTTTATATGTAAACCATGTTTTGCATCAAGGTAAATGCTGGGGATGAATTATTAACTTAGCTGCACTTCTATATCTCAATATTTACTTGTATGCTCAGGGCTCAAATGATTCATTATCAATTTAGTCTTTCATTTAATAATGTAATAGTGAAATGTGTACAGCATAGTTTAATGCTATGTAACTGAGCAGCACTGGGTTTCAGGTTCATACACTTCCATGCTTCATTTCTCTTTTGACCTAACCACGGTTATTTATTATGGGTTAGATCCAGACTTGATCATAATCACTGAGGACCTGCTGGAATGAATGGGTCTCATTTTAGCCCTGAATAACTTATGAGTCTATGCTAAGTATTTCTATTTCTGGATCAAACCCTCTGTCAAGATCAGGAAAGACAGTGGTTAATGATAACTAATAGGTGGCAAAACACATTCACATCATAACTAGGGACCTTTTCGCACGGGCTTTCCCAAGCGAAAGAGCCCCGTGAGCCGCACGGGAGTGGGAGCGCCGCTGCGCACGACGCACTCCCACTTCCGGCGCTCTCACGGGGCTGCAGCGGCGCGGGCGCGGGGTTTTTGATTTTCACTAGCAGGCGAAAATCAACCCGCGCTCGTGCAACGCTCCCGGCGCCCGCCCGCACTTACCTCTTGTGCGGTGCATCGGGGCGGCGGCCGGGTCGCGCTTCCCTCCCTCCGCTCCTGCGGAAGGAAGGGGCGGGGCGGGGTGGTAGCGTGACGGATGCGACGGCACCCTGCTTCACACGGGCGGGGGGCTGCTGCGACAGCCTCCCGCTCGCGCGCGCGCGCGCGCGGTGGGGCGGGCGCGACTGTCGCTCACTCCTGGCACACGCGGGGGGGCAGGCGCGACTGTCCCTCGCGCCAGGAGCGAGGGACAGTCGCGCCCGCCCCCGTGCGGGGCGCGCGATCGGGAGGCTGTCGCGAGCAGCCCCCCGCGCGCGCCAGGAGCGAGCGACAGTCGCGCCCGCCCCCCGCACGCGCCAGGAGCGACGGGCTCCTTTCTTGCGCACGCGGGGGGGGGATGGACTCGCGAGCCGCCGCCGCCTCCGGGACGGTGCCGTTTCCCAGCTGGTTCCTTCGGCTGCGGAAGGAACCAGCGGGGAACCGGCAGGCTCCCGAACTAGGCTTTTCCCGCAAGCCGCCCGCCCCGCTCGCGCAAAAAGCCTAGTGCGAAAAGGGCCAACGTTAATGGTCTTAGCATATTCCCTAGACTAATTGTGCCCAATCTGGTACTCTCCAGGCATTTTGGACTCCAATTCCCATTCATCCCCAATCTCTATGTCTAATGACCAGGGATGGATAATAGCTTAAACACTTGTATGGCTATGGGCTTAAGGAGGCTGCCATAAACTGCAGTTTGTCAAGGTTGTTGCTGGGCAGGCAAGGTTTCCTTTGAGTGGATAGCAGAGGGAAGAGGTGATGTGGCCAGACAGCCAGGTGCAAGGCCAGCAGGATTGTTTTGGCTATGTCTTGTGTATTAGAGAAGGCCACAGGCCAGAGCACTGATTGGGTCACCCCACTAGTTTCAGGGTGACAAGGTAGCATAAAAAGGCTGGTGTTTGCCTTGACCAGCTGCCAGTTAGATATCCTAGCTGGACCTGCCATGCCATTGGCAGTATACCAATTGTAAGGGGAGATGTTGCCCAATTTTTCTCCGTTATCTTCTGTTATTCCTCTTTGTCTAATTGCTAGAATGCTAGCACGTTTTTGCTAAGTTTTATCTTACAGTGTGGCAATAAACTCAGCTTCTAAGTCTTATTTAATGAGCCTCTGGAATTTTTTCTGCTTCACTGGGACTCTCTGCTGCAGCAAAACCTTGCTGCACAGATTGCACTCTGCTCATGCTCAGAGGAGCCAAATCCTGCCAACCCTGACACAGTTAACACTAAGCACAGTTTTTAGTTCAGTAAATGTGGTTAGCTGGAAATGCAAGCTAAAATGACCTCCTTGCAGCCATGTAAAAGGAGGAAAGAATAACACATGAACATAACATACATTTTAGTTCAGCATTGTCTGATAACCAGGCGAGTGATTTAGGAGACTAGAACTCAAAGGAGAACCTAAAATTTCCTCTAAACCTTCAATTAGATAAAATGATCCTCTGGGGGTGGGGACTTGGATAGTTTCGATCAAAATCCTCA